>VOPJ01007839.1:0-54158 GCA_014673585.1 Semibalanus balanoides
GGCTGTCTCAACTCCAACAGTCGGTCAGTACAGGGCTGTCTCAGCTCCAACAGTCGGTCAGTACAGGGCTGTCTCAGCTCCAACAGTCAGTACAGGGCTGTCTGAGCTCCAACAGTCAGTCAGTACAGGGCTGTCTCAGCTCCAACAGTCGGTCAGTAGTCAGTACAGGGGCTGTCTTCAGCTCCAACAGTCAGTCATACAGGTCTGTCTCAGCTCCCAACAGTCCAGTACCGGGCTGTCTCAGCTCCAACCAGTCCAGTAAAATGGCTGTTCAAGCTCAACAGTCATACAGGGCTGTCTCAGCTCCAACAGTCAGTCAGTACAGGGCTGTCTCAGCTCCAACAGTCAGTCAGTACAGGGCCGTCTCAGCTCCAACAGTCAGGTCAGTAGTCAGTACAGGGCTGTCTCAGCTCCAACAGTCAGTCAGTACAGGGCTGTCTCAGCTCCAACAGTCAGTCACCGGGCTGTCTCAGCTCCAACAGTCAGTAACTGGCTGTCTCAGCTCCAACAGTCAGTACAGGACTGTCTCAGCTCCAACAGTCAGTCAGTACAGGGCTGTCTCAGCTCCAACAGTCAGTCAGTACAGGGCCGTCTCAGCCTCCAACAGTCAGTCGGTACGAGGGCTGGTCTCAGCTCCAACAGTCCAGGTCAGTACAGGCTGTCCTCAGCTCAAACAGTCAGTCAGTACCAGGGCTGTCTTCACCTCCAACAGTTGTCAGTACAGGGCTGCCAGCTCAAACATTCAGTCAGTACAGGGCTGTCTCAGCTCCAATCAGTTCAGTCTGTGTAAGGCTGTTTCAGCTCCAACGTCGGTCAGTACAAGGGACTGTCTCAGCTTCAACAGTCAGTTACAGGGGCTGTCTTGAGACTCCAACAGTCAGTCAGTACAGGGCTGTCTCAGCTCCAACAGTCGGTCAGTACAGGGCTGTCTCAGCTCCAACAGTCGGTCAGATCAGGGCTGTCTAAGCTCCAATAGTCAGTCAGTACAGGTCTGTCTCAGCTCCAACAGTCAGGCAGTACCTACAGGTCTGTCTCAGCTCCAACGGTCAGTCAGTACCAATTGGGCTTGCTCAGCTCCAACAGTCAGTACCTACAGGGCTGTCTCAGGCAGCCCTGTACAGGGCAGAACGGGGCTAGCGTACAGGGTAGCACGGGGCTGGCGTACAGGGCAGTACGGGGCTGGAGTACAGGGCAGTACAGGGCTGGCGTACAGGGCAGTACGGGGCTGGCTTACAGGGTAGTACAGTACGGGGTTGGCGTCCAGGGAAGCACGGGGCTGGCGTACAGGGCAGTACGGGGCTGGCGTACAGGGTAGTGGCGTACAGGGCAGTACAGGGCTGGCGTACAGAGCAGTAGGGGGCTGGCGTACAGGGTAGTACAGGGGCTGGCGTACAGGGCAGTACGGGGCTGGCGTACAGGGTAGTACAGGGCTGGCGTACAGGGTAGTACAGGGCTGGCGTACAGGGCAGTACAGGGCTGGCTTACAGGGTAGTACAGTACGGGGTTGGCGTCCAAGGACAGTACGGGGCTGGCGTACAGGGCAGTGCGGGGCTGGCGTACAGGCTGTACGGGCTGGCGTACCAGGGCCAGTACAGGGCTGGCGTTACAGCGGCAGTACAGGACTGGCGTACAGGGCAAGTACGGTGCTGGCGTACAGCGGGGCAGTACGGGGCTGGCGTAACAGGCTTTTTACGGGCTGGCGTTACAGGGCCAGTACAGCGGCTGGGTACAGGGCAGTACGGGGCTGGCGTACGGGCCGCTCGCGGGCTGGCGTACATGCCAGTACGGGGCTGGCGTACAGGGCAGGTACAGGGCTGGCGTACAGAGCAGTAGGGGGCTGCCGTTACAGGGTAGTACAGTGCTTTTGGCGTACAGGGCAGTACGGGGCTGGCTACAGGGTATCGCTTGGCGTACAGGGTAGTACAGGGCTGCTTAGCAGGGCATACAGGGGGCTGGTTTACAGGGTAGTCCACAGTACGGGGTTGGCGTCCGGGAAGTTTACGGGGCTGGCGTACAGGCAGTACGGGGCTGGCTACGGCCTGTACGGGCTGGCGTTACAGGGCAGTACAGGCTTGGCGTACAGGCAGTACAGGACTGGCGTACAGGGCAGTGAACAGACTGGCGTAGCAGGGCTCTCAGTACGAGAGCTGGCGTACAGGGCCTCGTAGCGGGACTAGGAGCGACTAGGGCAATTACAGGCTGGCGTTACAGGGCCCAGTACGGGGACTGGGTACAGGGCAGACACGGGGGTGGCGTATGTGTGCAGTACAAGCGGTCTGCCGGTAAGGGCGCAGTAACCGGGGCTGGACGTATAGGGCAGTAGGTGGGTTGGCGTACAGGGCAGTACGGGGCTGTCGTACAGGGCTGCGTAACAGGGTAGTTACAGGCTGCGTACGGGCAGTACAAGGGCTGGCTACAGGGCAGTACGGGGCTGGCGTACAGGGTAGTACGGGGCTGTGTCTACAAGGGTCAGTTACACGGGGCTGGCGTACAGGGCAGTACAGGGCTGGCGTACAGGGCAGTAACGGGGCTGGCGTACAGCGGGCAGTACGGTGGTTGGATACAAGAAGGTAAAGCAAATACACTTATCAATGTACGGGGCTGGCGTATAAGGGTTACAGGGCAGGGGTTTCAGGGTAGTATACGAGGCAATGTCTACTCAGGGTAGTAAGGGCTGGCCGTACAGGGCAGTACCGGGGTTGTCGTACAGGCAGTACAGGGCTAGCGTACCAGGGCAGAGTACCGGGGTGGCGTATAGGGCAGTACGAGGTTGGCGTACAGGGCAGTACGGGCTGGCGTACAGGCTGGCGTACAGGGTAGACAGGGCTGGCGTACAGGGCGCAGTACAGGCTGGGGGTGGGACGGCGTACAGGGCAGTACGGGGTGCGATGACAGGCTGTACGGGGGTGGGCGTACAGGGCAGTACACGGCTGGCGTACAGGCAGCACGGGCTGCGCTACAGGCCAGTACGGGGCTGGGCGTTCAGGGCAGGTAACAGGGCTGGCGTACAGGGCAGTACGGGGGTGGCGTACAGGGCAGTACAGGGCTGGCGATACAGGGCAGTACGGGGCTTGTTCTTTTCTTCTTTTTCTTATTTTTTGGCGTACAGGGTAGTACAGGGCTGTTGTACAGGGCAGTACAGTGGCTGGGCGTGAACAGGGCCAGTACAGGGCTGGCGCTACAGGCAGTACCGGGTTTGTACAGGGTAGTACGGGACTGGCGTTACAGGGTAGTTACAGGGGGACGCTGCGTACAGGGCAGTACGGGGCTGGGGTACAGGGTTAGTACAGGCTGGCGTACATGCAGTACAGGCTGGCTTACAGTGGTAGTACAAGGTAACGGGGTTGGTCGTCAAGGAAGGTACGTGGGCTGGCGTACCAGGGCAGTACCGGGGCTGGCGTAACAGGGCAGTACAGGGTTGGCGTACAGGCAGTACAGGGCTGGTACAGGCAGTACGGGGCTGGCTACAGGTAAGTACGGGGCTGGTACAGGGGCAGTTACGGGGCTGGCGTACAGGGCAGGTACAGGGCTGGGGCGTACAGGGTAGTACAGGGCTGGCGTACAGGCAAGTACGGGGTCTGGCGTACAGGGCATACAGGACTGGCGTACAGGGCAGTACAGGGCTGGCGTTACAGGGTTGTACAGGCCTTGCGTACAGGGCAGTACAGGGCTGGCGTACAGGGCAGTACGGGGCTGGCGTACAGGGCAGTACAGGGCTGGCGTACAGGGTAGTACGGGGCTGGCGTACAGGGCAGTACGGGGCTGGCGATGTTAAAAAAGTAATGTTCTTCATTTTGGCTTGCTTTGAGTCCTTTGTTATCTAATCATTTTCAATAATGAGGTGTGTACTAACTAGATAACTGTGTAATAACTAGATAAAACTTAGGTTGTGCCGTCGGATACAAATCCAGAATGCAAACAATGATTTTACCAACGGTCATTATAAATAAATTAGTAAATAAATGGAATGGTTTTACTAATACATTTTAGTTACAGCTTAGGGTTATAATCATTCAAGTAATTGCAAATTCATTCTTGAATATTTATCTGTAAATATATCAAATATTTGAGGAGAAAGAGTTTCCCTGTGACCCAAACAAGGTTACCGCACTTTACATCGGAGTAGACAATTTTTCAAACAACTACGCCCAATTTCAACTCAATTTGATGTCCATAAAAATATATGCAGCGTCGCAAAATTCCCAAAATTAAAAAGGAATTCCCAAAATTCCCAGCGTCCGCAACACTCAAAAGGAATTGCCAGCGTTGTCGGGAAAAATTCCGTTGATTGTAGACGCCTGGAGGATGCTCCACAGCTTGAGAGCAAAAAGGCAAAATAAATATGAAGTATAGATGACAGCAGACCAATTTTCTTGCTTTCGGGCTTCTACGGGCTCGCTCGTCCTTTGCAGATTAAAATGTCTTACTGGTAGTCTACTGTTTACCACGACATTGTTTGGGACGTTAAGTTGTTCATTGGACGTTCCATACATTTGACTGCAACAGAGCAGCATGGCTCTCTTAATTCGTAATGATTGGTCTAGATTGGTATTTATAAATTGACTTGATGGGCGTGTTCTGAATAGTCTTTTGAACCCGTATATAGCCTGGTTTTGAGAAATGCAGTTTTTGACGACACGGCAGCTCCAGGATATCATTTGTCGCTATTGTAACTGATGGCTAATGAGATCGTCTGCGTCACCCGATATCATTTGTTCGCTATTGTAACTGATTGAGCTCTCGATCTGGTTGATGTCTCGCTCCAGGATATCATCTGATCGCTATGGTAACTGACACTGACTCTGATCCTTGGTTCGCGTCTTGGATTGCATTTGTCTTGCTATTGTAAGCGAGAGAGCGATTGTTCTGCCGGTTGCGATTTGACTCGTGAGAACGGTTGGCCAAGCTTCGGCAGTGGCGATGATTATGCGATATTGTCGGCTCATTCTTGGGAGTAACTGATTTGACTCCTGACTGGTCCGCAATCCAGGAGTCTCACTCTCTGTCGCCCGTATTGTCACTGGATCTGATCCTCTGCACTTGGTCGCTCCAGGATATCATTTGTCGCTATTGTAACTGATTGACTCTGACTTGGTCGCTCCTGGTTGAAAATGAGGCGACACGTGCCGACACGTTCTACTTCTGACCCTTGTTGGCAGCTTGGTGGTGTTCACCGGAGCCTTCACTCCGGAGGCGTTCAAGGACAGCGACGCCGACTTCAACATCGGTCTGGCTCTAGGAGCTCTGCAGAGTCTCACCGCTACCGGCAACAGCCGCGTCTATGTCGCTATGAATGGTCAGTCCAAGGCTCTATAACAAGGTAGGCCATTCCTGCCAAAAAACAGGGTCTCAAGCCCTGACTGGTCGTTTCGTCACGTGACGTCATGTGACGTCAGGTGCTCACAGGTTTTGGTAGCCGGCATGGCAAGCGTATTAAATCTCATTGGTATCACCCCCTCTAACTCGAAAACTAAAAAGGCCAGCGAGACGCAGAACACAGCGTTCGAAAGTTCTTTAAATATTCTTCTCCTCCAATGATGTCGGCTGTCGGCTCTTGCAGGACGGTCTGGATGCGTCGGCGCGTTGGTCCGAGCACTGGCTGATGCCTTTCAATGAATCGAAGTGTGAGATCGGCACATTCGTTTTTCTGAAGCGTCCTAAAACCAACTCATACGTTAATGGAGAGCACACTCGTCTTGCAGGGTCTAGAAGGTGGGTACTGACCTCGGAATTCAGTGTGGACGCAAAAGAGAACATTCAGGAAAGCCAGGCAGCGGGGAAGCGTCACAAAGAGCATCCCAGAAGTTATGGCGTGTTATCAAGCGTTTTTTTGAACACCATTGACACGACAAAACTGCCCGCCGACCTTCTGTTCAAGACTCTAGTGAGGCCCCACCTAGAGCATGCAAACACGGTGTGGGGCCCGTACAACCGAGCAGATCCGAAATTGGTCGAGAGGGTCCAAAGACGCGCCACGAAGCTGGTCCCTGGTCTCCGTGACGTTCCCTATCCAGAGAGGCTGCGATCGATTGGACTACCATCACTGTACCACAGGAGGAGGAGAGGTGACGTGATAATGCTATTCCAGATTTCCACTCGCCGCATCGACTTGGATCCTGGGACTTCTTTCAGTTCGCCTGCAGGCTGCCAACCACTAAGGGGCCATCAATGGAAACTGCAGAAGCCGCCACGCCACCAACAAGAGGCCGCCCGAGACGCAACTCGTTTGCGCAGTTCGAGCCGTACGACCTGGTTAATACTCTCTGCCGCTGCCCACGTGGTCTCTGCTTGTGGGACAGTTAATCAATTTAAGGCAAAATTGATAAGACACTGGCACATTGTATGTAAATGGGGGGGGAGGGCGCATGGGCCCACCCTTCAAGATGGATGCAAGACAATGAACTTGGAAACGGAGCTCGATTTGAACGGGTCCCACAGGCCAATTGTGACCTTTATCCTGTATTTTATATGCATATGAATATGAATATAACACCTTCGCGTTTGTCTCGTCGAGTCAAGTCGCCTCATATGCAGCATGGTCTACCTGGGTCACCACATGACCTTGACCTGAGGTCAAATTTTGAAGTTGACCTAACCAGGTCACCATTCATATGGTACTTAAAGGCGCTTTTACGAGAGAAAAAAAACACACGATAGTGTTGAAATTATTGCTATATGTCTAACAAATTAAAAGTTATTAATGGCAAAAACATATTTAAAGCACAAATATTTGGTGATTAAATTGTAGCATACAACTTAGCAACTTTTAATTAAAAACAAACATAAAAATGTAAATTACGTAGTATAGCTCTGCCCTTATGTAACTAATCCTTACTAATACTTTCCTCCCGACGCTGTTGTGGTGCCTGGGCTGTACCTCCGACAACCGGTCTCTGACTGTGTTGGTTGACTACCCAGGCACCGGGAAACATGGCAATGAACAAACAACGCACCCTTTTGGCACTTTTGGCTTTCAAAGGCATTTCTATATTATTCAATTAGCATAATATTGTGCCACTAACATGGCTTTGACTAAGCATAACCTAACGCTCAAGGGAAACTCATCTTAATATTTTAGTTTTTGTTTTCTATTCCTTGAGCGAGTCGGGCTGCACCATGTACTCCTTTTTTATATCTTTGTGGTGTTAACGTAAGGTGCGGTTGTCGCGTTGGATAGAGGGAGGGTCACTCGTATCAAGGCTTAAAAAAATGTCCTGACATTTGGTGACCTCTGGAGCCTAAAATACGAACCTGAGCTTAAATATCAGATATATATGTCGATTAGAATTTCCATGAGCTTTTGATTGCTTATTTCTGTTCGCTACTAACTCTTGTATTTCCCAAGATATTTGGGAGTTTTTAGAGCAAAGTCAATTACTTTAAAAATCGGATTTTTGATGACCTCTGGTGACCTCAATATTGACCTGAGCCAAATAATGCCCAGTAACTTTGAATGAACCCCTAAAGAGCTTTCAAATGCTATTTTCTGCGTCTTGCTGGCCTTTTTCAGTTTTGGAGTTAGAGGGGGTGATACCAATGAGATTTAACACGCTGGCCATGCCGGCTACCAAAACCTGTGAGAACCTGACGTCACATGACGTCACGTGACGTCACGACCAATCAGAGGCTGGTATTTTCAGGACCCTCGTTGGTAATTGTGGCAGAAAACACTTAAAAGTTAACCTTCCAGCACTGTATTCGCGCTGCGCACGCACCCTCACATCGCCAAGCCTTCGCGACCACTGACACGCCCGCCGGGCCGGCCGGCCGGCCGCCGCGCCCGTGACCTTTGACCCGGTGACCGGTCAAACCGGTTTGGCCAGCCACAAGGGGCAGTGCAGTGGAGCAACAACCCGATCTTCAAGGCACACTTCCCCCTGATCCTCAAAATCACTCATAACAAAGACGATCGGGTGGTCGCCGACTACGTTGACTGCGGCGGACATCACTCACATTGCGCTCTGCTGACCTACTACATTTCAACTTCAGCGCACCACGGTCATCGGCACAGTGCGCTCGTGGAACTCCAACCATGCATCACTACGGCTCGCCAGCAATCAGCAGGTTCTCTCCCGTGACCAAGCCGCTGGCGCAACATTTTCCCAAGCCCTCAAGAGACAGGCAACCGGTGATACAGTATTCGGCGGCGTGTTCGCCAACGTTGGCAGCCGTCTGGTTCACCTCACATAGCTCATGACCCGAGCAGTCAGTTACAGAAGTCTTTACCACTCTCTAACACTGCCATGGCACAGAACCCCCGCCTCATCTCCCTGTACGTACTATCTCTACCTGCAGGTTAGATATCACACCGTTACGACACCACGCGCCTGCCGGCCATTCTGTACAATCCGTGGTGCATCAGGCTTCAACACTGGTGCTTCCAGGTAAAAAACTATAAATCTCCTCCCTGGCACTTGGTATTTTAAAGTACCCGCAAACGATAAGCGACACGATTTTAAGAACAATATGCGACAAGCAACAAAACGAAGACCCAGGGAGCAAGGCCGTATATTATATAACGTACAACGAGGCCGCTCGGTCTCGTAGTAGTTCAAATTCCCTTCCGCGATAACAGTCCGCCACATGGCGTTCTCCAAAATTGATTCGCTAACTCAGGCTCTGAGCTAGATACCCCATTATCGCGCGACGCATGCGCCGTGGGCGTCCGGGTAATATAAGCGCCGCGATACAAGGTTGCCGCCTTCGATTTATATTTACTGGGTTCTACTATTGTGATGCGGTCAGGGTCGGCCTCACAAACCGGCCCCATAACAGCGCACATCAACACAATGCACACAGGGTTTTGGGGTTTCCGAAACAAGGGGCACTCACGCGGAGTATCTGACGCATCGCAGTCAGAGTCAGAACCGACCTCTTAGAATAAAGTATTGCGAGACGCACAAGTCATTCCTCGGAGTCGGCTCGACATAACAGGCCTCCTTGGGAGAAGAGGTCACGTACTCCTCTCGCAAAACTGTCCGGGTCGAATTGCAGCCAGCACAAGAGTCGGCTCACCAAACGGCCCGCTACCCGCAGATTCCCCCGAACAGCCCGGACCCCACGAGATGCATTCGCCTCCAGTCTGCCCCGTCCTGCACGTCCCCTGACCGGACCATCGCCTGGCGGTCAGCGTGGCTGACCGGTCCGCCCACCACATCAGGCGGGCGCGGCGCACGGCGGGGCAGGCTCCCAGCTGCGAGGTAGGCTGCGCCGCTGCACCGCCCGCCGCGGCGCGCGGCGGCGAGCTCGGCCGGCCCAGCGGTACCCAAACTTAACATCCTCTCCACCAAAATGTGGATCAGACACATTTTCAACAATTCTCTGTAGAAACAATACAATTCATCAACATAACATTCACTTAGACATTATCACCAGATCTTGAAAAACTGATTGTAGTCTACCATCACGCACAGCTTCACTACCACTTCATCAGAGCGCCGCCTGAGGAACACTAGGGGTCTTGTGTTCGAACGTCTATCGGAATTTATCCACGAGCCGCTTCAGGAAGTCCTCGTGCGAGAGCCACGCGCAGTTGTGTTCGTTGGCGGCTTGGTTGATGACGATCCAGCGGAGCGTCTCGGCGAAGTCGAGCTCGTCAGCGTGCGTCTGCGTCTCAGCATTCATTCCAGCGGCTGTCGCTGCTCTTAGACAGGAGACAGGTCGTTCCTGCCAAGCGCCATGGCGGGTCCCTCTTCTGCTCCGACAAGTTCAGTGGCAGGTCTCATGGTGAGTGGCGAGTGGGCAGCGGACCCTCTCACAGAAGACAGACACTTCTCTGGTGGCCTATCAACAAATCAAAACACAGGTCAACACATCACTTCATGCGCTGCATGGCACATATCATGACGATTACACCGTGTGTATAACAACACATTTACTCAAACGGATCCATCCACACCTCGGCGGTCTTGCCAAGCTCGGAGCTCTCACTCGTATAGTCATTTCAATGAATTAAATCAAAATAACATAAATGACTTCCAGTAGGTACCCTTTCCACGGTCTACGATTGGGGTTCAATTGATGTCTTCAAGTTCCATTGCCCGTCAACAGCTGTCCGATGAGAAGCCGCTCGGACATCAGACAGACATCTGATCAATCGGAAATAAGAGACGAATGGCAGCTTAGTGAGGCGATTCCCCCAGGATCCCAACACTCATGCGAGCTCCGTCCCATTAGGGTCCCAGCCGAACCATCGGAAGTGACCCCGAGCCTGCTGCTGCGGTGGACGTCCCATTAGGGTCCCAGCCGAACCATCGGAAGTGACCCCGAGCCTGCTGCTGCGGTGGACGTCCCATTAGGGTGCCAGCCGAACCATCGGAAGTGACCCCGAGCCTGCTGCTGCGTCATACCGCCATACCGTACCGTACCGTCACCGCCGCTGCTGCGGTGGACGCCGTAATGGGGAAGCAAGAACTCGCCAGAGGCTTGCGGAGCGGGTGTCAACCCGGACCTCTCGCTCTCTGGACCCAGCTCATGATCCCGACGAGGAGCACCCCGCTGGTCACTGAAGTACCTCATTTTGAGTGGATGTCCGTGAACAGACTCGTTCGGCTCATCTGGTGCCTGGTCTTCATCTTTTGGACTGGAGTGCTCAACAACTGCCTCTCCCAGCATCCAACTCATCTGATCGTCATACAGACGAGTCTTCTCTTCTCGTCCCGGTTCAGGATCGGAGGAGACATCCAGCGAAGCACTGACACCGGACAAACGCCCCAAGTCGGGCGTGTTTATGCACTCATGCTCTTCCAGGTTGACATGTGACTGGTCGAGAACCACTGGACTGGGATACTCGGATCCACGTGTCCTGTCACCCATGAATGGCCAAGAGTGCCGTCAGCTGTCACCGTCGAATTGCACGACATATCCAAAATTACTGTATGCGATCGGCTTCGCAGCCCCTCATCCGACTCAAATTTGCTCCCACAACACCGACACATACATGTTATCATGATGCCGATAAGGAGGTCCACACTCACGTCACCCCGCCAAGATAGTGCATCAAGCCATCCAAATCCCCGGCAGTTCCGGAAGGCTGGTGGGGTGGTGAGGTGGTCGGGAGGGGTGAGCACAATCGATCAGTGCTCCACATGTCGAGCGTAACTGGATCGCCGCCGAACCGGCTTCGAAGGTCAACTTTGACTCGGTCATACTGGCGAGTCCCCTCTGCCTCCTGGAACCTCCTCTCCTGGAAGCCGAGACATGAGAATGTGCCTGTACCAGTGACAGGGAGACCCAGCTCCTGCGCCAACGAACTCCTGATGTAGGAGGAATCTGAACCTCCGTCGAGAAGTACGCGAGCTTTACAGCTACCTTTGGGATCCGTAGCTTCGATCAGAGCCGTCTGAAAAAAGATTCCGTTTCCCTCGATCCCTCTGGCATTGTATCGATGGCGACCATGGTGAGAGGGGACACTCGACGCAGCGTTCGAAAGTGTTCCTCGGGTGGGAGCCTGGGCAGGCGAGATGGGTGCCGCCTCGGAAGACAGCCCAGGTGTGTGGGCAGCAGGGCCTCGCTGCTGGAAGTCGGTGTTGTGGAACAGTGGGTGATGCTGCTTACCACACACGGCACACGGATTGCTGTTACAATCATTGGCGCGATGCCTGATGCCGAGACACCGAAAGCATGCCATCGAGGTCTTCGCAGCCCTCCACCGAGCCTCCACCGGCAAGCTCCTGATTGCTTCGCACTGGTCGAGTCCATGTGAATTTCTCCCACAGATTCCGCATGTCACCACCCTCGGCTTTGAAAAGGACCTTGGGTTCTCGGCGTGGGGCACGCGCTGAGCGTTCAGATTGCTTGCGACGAACTGCTTTGAAGGCAGAGGGTCAGAGGAGGCATCAGATACTGCCCCTCCCCTCGCCGACTCTCGAATTCGAATTTCTTTTTGCAGGAATTTCAGGAATTCGGTGAAGTCGTAGCTCTCACGCCTGGCCAATTCGAGACGCCAGGACTCCGGTAATTTATCCTTGACGATGGGCAACAGCAGACTTGAGAAACTTTCAGTAGAGATCCCGGGGGAGCTCAGGGCTCGAGTATGGGCAGCCAAATGATCGATCAGGGACCGCATGGCCTTCAGATCATTGTGGCGGACAGACAGCATGTTAAGCATCTCTCGCATCAAGGTCTCTCGACGCACGTCGTCCCGCTCAAATCGCTCCTTTAGAGCCTCCACGGCTTGGGTGTAGCCGGGGGGTCCAAAGTCGTATGGTAGCATGGGCGTGACTTTTCGTACTTGCCCATAGGGTTACATGTTAAAAGGCCAACCTTTTCAAGGCAAGTTTTCGAGACTTTCTTCAGAGAGAAATATATCAAGTTGGCATCATATGAAGATAAAGGTAGCGTATTTATTTCTTTTTTTGGGATCAAAAATGTCAAGCCAACCAACGGTTCTCGAGTTATTAAGCAAAGTATGCAATCGCAGCGACCCAAGCCGACTACTTTTGTCAGTACCAGATGGCCGCCGTCATAAGACAACTCGGCCAATGGAGTTCGAGGGACAATGCTTTACCATTACGCTGATAATATGGAAGTTGTGATCGAAACAAAAGCGCCATAATGTCGCAAGTAGATACAGCCATATCCTTGGTGTAATTATTCTATGTAGTATTTAGTGTATTTCTGTAGTTGGCTTGTGTATAAGAGTATTGTAAGTGTAATTTCTGTATAGTGTATTGTAGTGTATTTCTAGTGTATACCAAACAAAACTTTGGAGTACCCAGTGTATAGTGCCCTGGGTGTAGCCATCACCCGATACCGGGATCCACTGGATGGATTTCAGTGCCACCCCGGCCAGATGCGATTTTAGGACCACGAATTTCTGGACGCCCGTGAACCCAGGATTGTTATGGACGGAAATGACAAACAATTCCCAGAATTCTGACCACTTCATGACGTCGCCGTGAAAAGTGGGAACTTTCACGGCGAGGGAAGACTTCAGACCGGCGTTTCCTGCTGAGATTTGAGGCTCAGCCTTGCCCTTGGCTTCTTCAGCCCTTTCTAGACGGGCGAGAAGGTGCGAGCTCAGGAATGCCTCATCCTCCAACGTCTGCACGTGGTTGGTTTCATCTGTTTGATCGAATTTGTCCAATTGAACCTGTATGCCCTGCAGCTCAATCAGCAGCTTTTCCACATGGTGGAGCTTAAGGGCAAGCTGGTCCAGGTCTAGCGTCTTTCGATCCCCGTCCCGATATGACCGAAGGTCGTTGCACAGTTTTGTTGCCTTTGAACGGAGTCTGGTTCTGGTAGCCAGCAAATCGTCCATGGTTAAAGTTAACTTTATCAGATTCTAACTTTAAATTGCAAAAACGTGGACTGTATTTTAATTCAACAACTAATAACCGCAAAGTCAATCCAACCGACCGAAAAGGCGATCCGACCGATTGAAAAGACTATCCGGCCCCGGAAGACTATGTTAAGAATGCGTCCTCTATTTACGGCTGGCAATTTTGCCGCATTCGCGTCATATAAATGCTTCCAGTAAAAAACTATAAAATCTCCTCGCCTGGCACTTGTATTTAAGTACCACGATAAGCGACACGGATTTTAAGAACAAAATACGACAAGACAACAAAACAAGACAAGCAACGTATAAAAACATACAACGGCCGTCGGTCAGTGTTCAAATTCCCGCGATAACAGTACCGCCAGAAAAAAAAAAAAAAAAAAAAAAGCAGCGTTAATCAATTGACGCTAACTCAAGCTTTGAGCTAGGGATACCCATTTATCGCAACGATGCCGGCAAGTGCCGGTTTAAAGGGAATATAAGCACCTATAACATTAGTTTTTAACTGAGATAGCCAGATTGTCGGGTGTGCCCTGAGAAACCCCAATCAGAAATTTTTTCCCTCCAAGCGACCTAGTTGCTTGAGTTTCACGCAAAAACCGTTGGTCATATGTGTCATCATTTCAACGTCCAAATCCGTGACGTTCGCATACGTCATCAGTAGTTACTGCCACTGTGATTGCCACCGCACTTCGCTTTATTGAACCGTCTCGCCAGTATTTCGAAGTTACCGTTGCGTCCGCCCCGACCGCTACACCGGGTCGGTCAGGGCCGGCACACTAGTGGTTCGACGTATGGCGTGCCCGCCACTCCCTACCCGCGCGAGCGAGCGCGGTCGAGCCCAGCCAGTCGCGTTTCACGCTCACCGGTGCACCCCATCTGCGGTGCCGGCACAAGCAGCTGTTCACTGGGCGGGCGCAAAGTATTGCCGTTCGATGCCTCCTTGTGACGACACAACACTCGCTTCGTGGTGACGCAAGATTGGGTTGTGGACGTCACATGTAAACATATTAACTATTTTTCGAAATTACACACAAATTCCTGTCTTTTTTTTCCGCAAAAATGAATGCAGGACGAATCAGGGCATTTTTCTCCATCATTCTACATACTTTTCCCAAGGTGCTATATTCCCTTTAATACGAGCGCCCTATACAGGTTGCGCTTCCGATTTATATTTAATGGGTTCTGCCTATTGGTGATGGGTGGTCAGGGGTCGGCTCAACAAACCGGCCCCGCTACCGCGACTCCCCCGACGCCCGGACCCCACGAGTGCTCGGCCCAGTCTGCCCCGCCTGCACGACCCTGACCGGACATCGCCTGGCGGTCAGGTGGCTGACCGCCGCCCACCAATCAGCGGGCACGCCGCACGGCGGGGCAGGATCCCTTGCGAGGTAGGCTGCGCCGCTGCACCGCCCGCCGCGGCGCGCGGCGGCGAGCTCGGCCGGCCCAGCGGTATCGAAACTTAACAGCCCTGGACCCAGCGCGGATGATCTGGCGAGCGCTGTCCGGCAGTGCCGCGATGAAGGCGCAGATCAGCGTCCGCTCTGGAACTCCACCAAACGGCACCGCCAGCCGTCGCAGGTCAGCCAAAAAGACATCGGCTGACTCAGTGGCCCGAAGCTGTCGGGCGATGAAGGCGCTGTACGCAGCATGCTGATCCAACGCAAAAGCTGCGTACAGCGCGGTCCGGACATCGTCCAGGGACCCACGACTGTCAGGAGCAAGCTGCGACCAGACGGAAAACGCACCTCCCGTGAGTCGCATCGGCAACACTGAAATCAGTGGCACTCCCTGATGCTGGCACAAAAGTTCCACGCGCGAAAACCACTCCACAACATTTGACGAACCGTCAAACTCTGCGATCACACGCGCATCAAATGCAGCAGATTCGGTAGCCGTCTTCACCTCAGCATCATCTGCTTTCACGTTGGTATTCATGCCAAAATAGCTTGTGGCAGAAAACACTTAAAAGTTCACCTTCCAGCACTGTATTAGCGATGCGCAGTGCGCACGCATCCTCACATCGCCAAGCCTTCGAGACCACTGACACGCCCGCGCGCAACACACACACCCAGGCCGGCCGGCCGGCCGCCGCGCCCGTGACCTTTGACCTCGTGACCGGTCAAACCGGTTTGGCTGGCCACAAGGGGCAGCGCAGTGCAGCAGCAACCCGATCTTCAAGGCACATAATGCTGAAGGTTCCGGAGTGAGCCCCCCTGGGTCAGTCTATGTCGTCTTGAACGTCCAGTCTATGTCGCCATGGATGGTCATTAAATTTCGTCTAAGTATGTCCGTAAAAGTAAATGTGTCTCAGCGTAAGAGTATGTGCTTGTAAGTTTCGAATTGGATTTGGCATGTACCCATTAGGACCTAGGTGCTAGATGAAGGACAATGTAGGTGATACAAATTTTCAGAACCCAAGGTGTGCTGCAATCAGAACCTTATAAGTACTTGGTTAAAACTCAGCTTTTTCCGTACAATATTTATGCTTAAACTCGCATAGGCCCTTACAAATATGGGTTCCTACTCAAAGAAGTACTAATAATTTAATTTTAGTACCCAATGTTTGTTAGTACCATTTACTATGGATTTCAGACCGCGTGATACCCCATTTTATGGCGATAATTTGTTAAGGAATGGCCAAATCCGAATCAAATTTTCGCACAGTCTATTTCAGCCCGGGCGCCAATTTATGTCCGTATAGTCTGTTAAAGGGATACTGTCAACTCAAAGTCAAATTTGATATGTTAAAGAACAGCCGAATTTGATAAGCACCATGGGCATGAAGTCCCTTTTTTTAAATTCGCGCCCAGTCGCCCAATATCGCCGTTCAAAGTTCAGTTTTCTTCCAGCAATTGAGGTTTCGAGTCCGCCACCACTACTTTCCAAAAATTATAGGCATGAAGGAAAGTTTTCATGTAAAATGAAGAAAAGTTAATTTTAAAGATTTTTTTTTTTAAATTTTACGAAGGGATGTTTGATTTCCCAGCATTAATGAAGGTTTCCGACGCGAGGTTTTTTTCTTATATTGGGTCCTCCGATTCCGGGATACCAAATGGAAAAGAGTCCTGTTCTACGTTTCCATGGCAACGACTAAAAATGCGGCAGAAATGCGGGTAGATTCAGTTAACAAGGAACCACAATGTATAAGCGCATCGGCGTCCTCATCCAATTGCATTAGCGTCAGCTGACGGTTGGTCAGTCAAGTATATCCCTTCTCTGTGATTACAAGTTAACTTGGCAAACGCTTCCATGTACGTAAGTGGTGTGTAATAAATCGTAAAAGTTTTTATATTCTTAAAAGTAATGAAATTAATTATTGTTTTTTGTTATTTGCGCTTTTTGGATAAGAGTTAAATGACAATTAAAATTAATTAGTGTTTCTTAGGTCTTGTTTAAGCCTGTTTTTGCGATATCATCCGGAAAAGGCAGTGTCCCTTTAACAAAAAATCAAAACTTATTGTACTTGTTATTGACTCGTAACGTTAAGATCTGCTCGGTAAACTAATTCCCAGTGACCCCACAGTAGAGGCTACCGTGACGTAGGTTGTGAGTTATGACCTCAACAGCACATGACTACCGACGATGATGACGATAAGACAGCATGTGCTTTTTAGATCACAACCTACATCACGGTAGCCTCTACTGTGGGAATGGGTCTACCGGGCAGATATTAACGTTACGAATCAATGACAAGTACAGGTCACTACAAAAGTAATGGTTGGTACTAGTTACGACTCAGATAATCGCTTATATCTCTAACCAATGTTGGAATCGTTCGAAATTTTGCATCCTGGTCACAGGCTGTGTCGTTCAAAATGCGATAACTCGTTTTTTAAGTTTGGCAACCCATGCATTTCTGAGAAATTTGCAAAACGATATTCAGCGCCTGTTTTTCGGTTTTGAGGTTCGTAACTAAATCCTACTACGCCTCTGAATTGACCCCAGCCAGCCGTGTCCGCACCGGCCAATCAGCGCTCTCGAAACTGGTTGCGCAACAGGTATTGAATGAAGTCAGGCCATAGTCACGTGGTCACCGTGCGGCCCGGGTCACCTGGGTCAATGGCCTCCGGCCATCCGGCCATAACCCTCACATGCGAGGTTAGATGGAGAGGTCGCATGGAGAGTTGAGATAGCGCGCTAGTTGAGGCGAACTGGGCAGGGTCGGGCAGGACCGCGTAATGCTTTCTCCAGGTGAACGATTTTTTTTTTGTCATTGTATTGCAATATTTACATCCTATCACTTACAGAACTACTTGAGAGCAGTGCATTTGATAAGATGCATTGCATGTCATCTATGAAATGCAATTCACGATAATCAACACATCAACTAAATAATAAACACATCACACATCACACGGCTTGTAGGCTATAGTTGCTTAATGAGGCTCAATAATCGCGCGGGGACGATCGCCAACATATCACACGTGTATGCAAGCATTACCAAAACACATCAATCAACTCAGCTCTTCACTTCACATAACCTATTACCCTCCAAATCAGGTTGGCTTATATCACTGCTTGATGCAGACGCAATGAAGAATCAATGCGGCCCCGCCCACCCGCTCCTTCGCGTTTCTCCGCGGCTCATCTCCGCGGAGCGGCGCCCCCTCCGCCACCGGCCGGGCGTGCGACCAAGTCAACTTCCCCTGCCTGCCTGGAGGACACCGCCTTCACGTGCGTGGGCAGCGTGGGGGCTTGGCCCCGGTCCCGGCGTGGGAGCGCCGGGACAAGCGAAACGGGGTCAATCTTGCTCCTGGAGGGCGACACCGGTGGCCGACGAGCCATCCACTGTTCGTCTCGTCTCGACATGACTAAACACCTGCTACATTCGACGACATCTAATCGCGGCCCGGGTGCCGCGCGGCGTGGCGAGCCGCACCACGGGCCCCGGCCCGCCTAGATAAATGAACCCGACGCCCCCCGCCAACAGCGCCCTTGGCGGGGGCCAGGGCGACCGCAGCAGGCGCTCCTGGGGCGGTCGCAGCCGCCGGGCCAGGAACCATCGCTACCGACTGAACCGCCAAGCGCGAAGCCGCCTGACCATAGTGTCATGGAACGCGGAGGGGCTCCGGACGAAACTCCAAGAGCTTCAACGCTGGCTCAGCGCAGTAAAGGCGGACGTCGTGGCGGTGCAAGAGGTCCAGCTGGCTGCCAACGTTCACCCGTCCATCCCGGGATACCAGACTGCAGCGGTCGCCCGTAGGGCGCGGGGGAGGAGGGACGACGGGCCCGCCAGAGGGCGGCGACTGGCGATATTCGTCCGCGACGGGGCTGCCTTCGCGAAACATCGGCCAGTCGCCTTTCACCCCAGGACGAACGTCAACTGAGTGGTGCGGCCGTGCAGAGTTCATCTAGTCTCGCTTCTAGTCAACCGTGCTCAGTACAAACACGATTTGATGTCCACAACATCTTACAGGCCCGCCATCGTGCAGCGGTTGGACGACGAGCGCACGAGACGTTTCGAATTGACGCCTTCCCAGTATGGTCAAATGCATTTCATCACCGGCGACTTCAACGCTCACCACAGTGTGCGGGCCCATATCACGAGACCCGGATAGACCAGGCCGATGATTCACGCAGTGGGACGATCGCCAACGGAATGGGGGTGTCAACACCGGTGCTGCCACTCGCCTGGCTACCCGGCCGGGGGGGGATTGCCCGGCCGCACTCACACCCTGACGTGTCCGCCCACAGTGACCTGGCGCGACGGCTGCAGCGGGCCGTCGGCGAGGACCTTGGAAGTGCCACCTTCCGCAGGTCATACCGCCGGTCGGTGCAGCGCGGCCCGCGTGGATTCCGTAAGCCTCGCTGGTGCCGTCACAAGGCGGACTGGGACGCTTTTAAACGGAGGTGTGAGGAGTGCTCGCGGCTGGGACCGCGCGCGGCCCTCCATTGATGACGAGCCCGCAGAATCCGGCGCGTTCATGGAGGCGAGCGTGCCGATGTCCCAAGGGGCGCCAGACGACCCCAAGCGGGCACTGGGACCCGGAGGCTGGAGCAGGACGGTGGGCGGAAGCGCCGTGAGCGGAGGGCCGCTCCAACAGCGACGCACACCAGCCACGAGGAACGGCTGGAAACAGGCCGAAGAGGGAGCCGCGAAGATAGAAGAAGAGGCTCGGAAGAGGTCGGTCCGGAGTTTGCAACAGGGGCTGAAGAAGCCAGACGACCTGGCAGGGTTTGCAAGATCTTGCGGAAAATGGAGGGCGGTGTGAGACGGCGGCCCCGGTCGGCTTGCGGGATCACGCCGAGAGGGCTGTTGGCGGGACACGTAGCAAAGGCACGAGCGGTTCGTCGACAAACCTGATGCCCACGTCAGCAACACCGTCGCGGGTAGGCAAGAATGCAACTCGCCAAGACAGGACTCCAACAACTCCGCCGCGGCCAGTGTTCCGCGGAGACGACGCGTACGGGCATGTCAGCCCTGTCTCCCTGCGAGCTCACCGGCGCTGCGCAACGAGCCCCACGGAAAGGCCCTGGGCCAGGACGGTGTGTGCGGAGAGCCCTCCCAGCACCTGGGGCCCGGTTGGCAGGGACGCGCATGCTCGCCTCATCAACGATCAACTGGCTGGCGCGGAGAGATTCCCGTGACGATGGAGGGGGCCACCATAGATACGATCTGAATCGGGGAGGAACCCCAATGGCGTCGGCATGCTAGCGACGGAGTTGCACTGCATCCAGCAGGCGGCAAACTGGCGGAAGCGCCTGGTGGCTGCCCGCCTCTGTCGACCTGATGAGCTCCACATGCCTGATCCTCCGACAGGTTCGGGCTTCCGTTCGGGGTCGCGCGCCGAGAGAACCTCGCGTCTCGTCCAGAAGTCCAGGACGCGATGGAACTACCGAACCCGCGACGGCTGGTGGCGCAAGACGGCGGACAAGTTATCTTGGTGCCTACGACTTCGCAGGGCGTACATACGATCGACCACAGGTGCTGATACGTCAAACTACTGGAACATTCTGCCGAGTGCCTCGCGACCTGGGGTCTACCAAATTCCTCCGCGGCGACGTGCCTGCTGTTCGAGGTGAACGCGTTCGGCAAGTGGGGAGAAGACCAATTCGAGCCGGGCTGCCCAGGGTCCCGTGCTCGCGCCCACTCTTTCCGTGTGGGCTGCTGACTCGTGGAGGCGCTTCGGTGGTGCACCCGGGTCGCCGGTATGGCATGTATGCCGGACACGGTTACTGAGTGCTTGGCGCCACCATCGAGATGGCCCCTGGCGCGGGCGCAGCGGTGCGGCCGATGTCAGTGGCCGCTGGGCGGTGCGAACAAGATGCGGATCGCGGGCACAAAGCCCAACTACTAGTCATGTCACATGGAGCCAGTGACCCAAGGACGCGTCCGATCCGGGTGGCCGGCGCCGAGGTGAAGGGATCACCCACCTGAAGCTCCTGTGGCGTAACTTCGGACAGATCTGCTGCATTCGGGGACCACTGCGCAGCCTGCGCAGAAGTCAGACCCCGTACTGCGGCATACTGCGGAAGCTCCCGGCCACTCCTGGGGGACTCCGCGAGGCTCGAACTGGCGCACTGTGCCCAAGGCGGATACGTCCGGGGCGCTGATACGGCACGCCGCCGCATGCGCTCCGCGTGCTGTCCCCCTCCCGTGGAGTGGTGGACCGGGGAGCTACGTGCGGCGGCTAGACGCTGTTACAGGGTGCCCCATGTCTACCCGACACACGCTCTTGATGGCGGAGGCCGTCTGCCTACGGCCGGCTCCGGCGCACCGTCCTGGCTACGAGGATGGTGGCGCTGGCGTCATCTCTGCCCGAGGGGGACCCTCTCCGGGCGCTGGTCTCGGCCGCCCCGGCCGGGGTCGCCTTGCCAGCGTCACGGGCTGGCGCGAGATCGGTTCGGCGACTCTGACGGAGCTGGGGGTGCCGGGACACTTTACCATCGAGGCCCGCTGAGGGTCAGCCCTCCCGCCAGGACCGTCAGTACGACAATCACCGTTTTCCACATCATCCGACGACTGTCGTAGAGCGCTCGGAGGAGTCAGACGAAGCGCGCGCTGAGTCCTCCTATGCACGTTACCGCCGGCAGATTTGCCATCTAGGAATCTGGTCGACGGCTCGGGGGCGGGGGGGGGGGGGGTGTTGCTGGCGGCGCGGGGCCCTCATCCTCGCTCCTGGAGGGAGAAGTGGAGGTCAGGGCGCGCACGGCCGCCTGTGCTCAGCTACGCCGAGCGGAGCTGTCGCTGCTCCGGAACCGCCGCTGGCGTGCCGGTCCGGGAAGCTGACGGCCTGGGCTGAGGCCCCCCGTGTTGTCTGCCTCGACTCACAGGCTGCGCTGATGTCTTTGGAGTCCGTCTGCGCGACAGGACTACACCAGGTGGGAGGGCGGTTTGGGAGCTGCTGCTGGGGCTGGCGGAGCGCGGGCAGCGCCCTCATCTGCATGGGTGCTGCCCTTGCGGCCTGGAGGCAACGAGTGTGCGACTCCATCGCCAAGATGCGACAATATGGACCAGACGGACGCCTCCATAGACATCAGGAGCGCCACCCGCGCCGCCGTCAGGTTTGCCCGCTATGAGTGGCAGCGGTCATGGCCGGACGGCTGGTTTCGAGATATCTTCGGCCGACATCTCCCGGGTCCGATCAGTGGCGACGACCGTGAGTCGGCCGTCCACGTCCACCAGTTGCGTGCCGGCCACTGGTCCGGCTCCGAGCAGTGGCTCCACCGGGTCGGACGCCGCCCTATCTGAGCTGCCGGCTGCAGAGACGCTGAGTGCCCAGCGGCCCAGTGTCGTGTTCTGCGGGGAGGAGGCCCGACCACCCGCGGCACATCCTGCTGCGGTGCCCTGCCTGTGTGGGTCGTCCGCGCCTCTTCTCCGATGGGCAATATCCACGGACGACCAAGAGACCTCCGACGAGACGACGTGGTGGCGGCCTTGGCTGCCGACTACCGGTCCTTCCAGAGCCGTTCGGCTACGTCCCGGCCCTAGGCCGGGGCCGGGAGGAACAACAACAACAACAACAGCACAGTAGATAATCGTGCTGCTAGCCCGAGGCATGTGATTCTCAGAATCTCCTTGGCGGCTCGGTCGGCTCCCCTCGCGTTGCACGATCCCTGGTAGGGTCACTGGTCAGACACTCAGTGACTCTCAAACTTGTCCACACAACCGTGGTTGGGCCGGATGGCGCCGCCACCGCAGTGCACAGATACTTTCAAGAGAGACTGTACACACAAAATTACACACTAGTTGACTTCAAGGTAAATTTTCTCGCTTAAACCATACATATCAGGTGAAATGAGTCCCACAATATGAAAATACGACCAATTTTGCATCATTCAAATACGAAAAATCGCAAGAAACCGGGGAAAGATATTTTGAATTAAGTCAGTCTGAATCGGGAAAAATCTGCAGTCAGAAGTGGTTCGGCGACTGCGTCCGCCTATATTTTAACTGTTGTCGGCTAACAAAAAATATTTTACTGGCAGGACATTCGTGGGTGTCCACAGGAATGGTTAGGAGGCACATACATCAAAATAGTACCTGTCCAATTTGCCTCGATGGTATTGAAACATTAGAGCATATGCTATTTGATCGTATAGAACTCGAAAGATGATAGAGAGAGGCGAGGAGTACCAACCCAAGTTGGAGAGAAAAGCTCGCAGCTGTTAGAATGCATCATCTCTGGCGATAGAGCAGGCTCTTATCATCGCATCAGTATCTACAACAGGCACGCATACAGAGGAACATCACGCAAAGAGAGAGCGAGCGTATCGCGTATCACCTAAAAATAGCTTACAGAGCCTATTCATTCAACTCAAACAAGACGATCATACATGATCATGCATCTACAAGATGGAGTCGACCATTCAAGTTCAAGTTCGCCTAGCTCGACTCACTGTTTAACTGCTGTCGGCGGCCAGTCCTCGGCGCAAACGGCTGGGATGGGCATCTCCAGTTCAAACTCGTCCTCTGCCGTGTCGCCAGCCGAGGCGTCCTTGGTGTCTGTGGCGTCTCCGGTGACAGCAGAGTCCCCAGCAGCAGTGGCGGCGGGGGAGGCGGCGGAGGCGGCGGGGGAGGCGGCGGTGGCAGTGGCGGTGTCCTCGGTAGCGGTGGTAGAGGCTGACTCTCCGTCTCCGCCACCGTTTGCCGGCGCCGCCGCCGGCTGCTGCGACTCTGGCTGCTGCTGAGAGCTGCCCTGCGCTGCTGCTGCTGCTGGTGCTGCTGGTGCTGTGGCTGTGCCGCGGCTGCCGGCTGCTGCCGCTGCTGCGCTGTGTGCTGGTGCAAAAGCGGTGCTGGTGCCGCTGCTGGTGCTGCCGCCGGGGCTGGACCAGGTGACGGATCCGTGCGCGGCTCCTCGCCGTCGTCCGGCTCGGCGTCCAGGTCCTCGTCGTCACCCTCGGCCTCGTCCCGATCACTGTCGTCCAGCTGCTCGGCGGTCGGCTCCGACTTGACCGGCACGATCCGCGTGTTGCCGATCTGTGACGGCACTGTCACCGTCATCGCCACCGGCGGGCCAGCTGACGCTGAAACACGGCCACCGATGACGTCACCAGGCCTGCTCAGCTCCCTCCGGATATCATAAAGGACTTAAAGCTTGCAGGGCATCGAAACTGCTACACTGCTAGGTTATATGGGGCCGGCCATACCTGCTGTATTGTCTATGCGAGTCAGTTACGTGTTAAAATGAAGCAGTATCCCAGCACAATGTGTAGACCAAATACTACGACAGCTCATGCCATCGGATCAGAGCTGCCTGCGCCGGTTTCGTGACCTGAGTGTGTCACTGTGTCCCCCCCCCCCCCGACTGCCGGGGGTACGGGGCGGGGCGAGTCAGCTGCACCGTCCCTCTGGACACGAAACAGGGCAGGGCTGGACAAGCCCTGGTACTCCACATGCAGCCGGGCGTGGCGGGCCGTGACAGGATTGGGACGGAGCGAGGGGAGCGGAGCGAGGGGAGCGGAGCGTGTGTTGGTGCCGCTACACCCTACTCACCGGGCGGGGGCGGGGGCGGGGGCGGCGGAGGCGGAGGAGGCGGAGGCGGCGGCGGTGGCGCGGTGACGCGGGAGCGGCGAGGCGGCGGCGGCTCGCACGGCTGGTTGTCGCACAGCCGCTGGAACCCCTCCAGGCCGGGGAAGCAGATGATGGCCAGGAACCAGTGGGAGCTACGGAACAGAGACATAGTCACACGGTGACGCCGCTGGTGGTAGCCATTTAGCAGAACGACACTGATAGAATATGGCACACTGAAACACAGCGGGTTCCAGCAGCAACACTTATTCAAACTACATAACACATAATACGACATACACAGTCGATAGGAAATTAACCAAGGTGACGGACTTAACAGTGATACATTACTTTTCGGCGACAGATTGCATGTTGTCATACGGCGCCCGTGTCCAAACGGTGATGCCGACTACGCTCAACACAGTACACTGCAGCAACAGTATTCTTTAGAACACCATGGTGCACCGCGGCAAGTCAGTACAATCCCCAACGCAACCCTGGCCCCTGCACAACTACTTCGCACTGATACCGACGAGCACACGACTCGAACTGCCCAGATCAGCTCCCCCACACACACACACCCCTCCTCACCCACTCTTCTACGTCGTCTGTCGACCTACCCCGCTGCCGAGACACGGCGGGCGGCCGCCACTCACTGTTCGTTGATGGGCACGATGAGGAAGTCCATGCCGAAGATGTCGACGTTCTTGGTCCAGCCCTTGACGCGCGCGTGCCTCTTCTCGGCGGCGGTCATCTTGAGGCTGTCCTCAGCCGGCCGCCGGCCGTGCCGACTGCTCGGTCGCGTCGTCAGCCGCTTGTAGAAGAACGAGCTGAACACGTGCGTCCGCCGCCGGTCCGACTCAGCCAGACGAGACGATACCAGGTACCTGGGGAACGAGGGACGGACAGTGTCAGACAGGGCAGCAGGTACCAGCAGGTACCTGGGGAACGAGGGACGGACAGTGTCAGACAGGGCAGCAGGTACCTGGGGAACGAGGGACGGACAGTGTCAGACAGGGCAGCAGGTACCTGGGGAACGAGGGACAGACAGTGTCAGACAGGGCAGCAGGTACCTGGGGAACGAGGGACGGACAGTGTCAGATAGGACAGCAGGTACCTGGGGAACGAGGGACGGACAGTGTCAGACAGGGCAGCAGGTACCTGGGGAACGAGGGACGGACAGTGTCAGACAGGGCAGCCCGGTACCTGGGGAACGAGGGACGGACAGTGGGTCAGACAAGGGCAAGCGGTAACCTGGGAACGAAGGGACGGACAGTGTCAGATAGGAGCGCAGGTACCTCGGGGAACGAGGGACGGACAGTGTCAGAACAGGGCAGCAGGTAACCTGGGGGAACGACCGGGAACGGACAGTGTCAGCCGGGAAGCAGGTACCTGGGGAACGAGGGACGGGACAGTGTCAGATAGGACAGCAGGTTACCTGGGGAGACGAGGGACGGACGTGGTCAGATAGGAACAGCAGGTACCTGGGGAACGAGGGCGGACAGTGTCAGACAGGGCAAGCAGGTTCCTGGGGCCACGAAGGGACGGACGTCGTCAGACAGGGCAAGCAGGTACCTGGGGAACGAGGGACGGACAGTGTCAGGCCAGCAGGAGTACTGAGATCTGTCCGGATATAGTGGCAGTCGCTGTCAAAGAACCTTTCATCGGGTCCCGTCAGGACAGATAATCAAATGTGTCAATATTTATTTCAAAATGTAATTTGGGTATAAGTTAATTCATAGTCGTGACCTAACGAGCATCGGTAAAAAATAAATGCAGCTATCACTAATAATATTTATATATAAATTATATATATATATAAATTATATATATATTATATATTATATATATCAACCACTGTTTAACTACTTGTGATGATTTTATTACAATTATTACACGGTGATGATTATTTTGACTTTAGGGCACCGGAGCGATTAATCAGTGTTCCATCACTACNGAGACATGGCGTACCTTCACCGGGACGGCGCCGGGGCCGTGTGGAGGGAGGTGTCCCAGTGTGCGCACACCGCCACCGGCCGCCGTCTGGGCAAGGCGCTGCTGGCCGCCGCCCTCCTCGGCATCGGCCTCAAACTGTACGGCAAGTACAAGCGCGGTCAGCGCCGCCAGCAATGGAGCCAGGCCGGCAAGGACGTGGTGGTGCTGCACCAGTTCGAGCGCGGCACCAACATGCCCAACCTGTCGCCGTTCGCGCTGAAGGTGGAGACGTTCCTGCGCATGGCCGGCATCAAGTACGTGGTGGACACGGAGGAGCCGCAGGGCGAACAGCGCGCCAAGTGTCCCTGGATCACCATCAATGGCGTCGAGCTGTCCGATTCTGAACTCATCATCGACTACCTGATGAAGCACTTCAACAACCCCATCCCGGAGAAGCTGATGCCGGCTGAACATGCCAAAGGACGTGCCGTACAGCTCATGCTGGACGAACACACCATCATGTGCGTTGCCTACAAGCGCTACGTCCTCGACAAAATGTCATACATTCTGGACTGTTTCCCCAAAGTTTATCGGGGGCAGATTCGTCTCATGAAGACGCTTTTCATCTCAAAACTAAGGGAGATCTTCTACGCGAACGGCATAGGCCGCTTCAGCGAGGAGGAGACGCTGTTCTTCCTGCGTCGGGAAGCTGCGTTCGCTGGAGGACGTGATTGGAGACAAGGCCGTTCCTGCTGGCCAGCGATCCGACACGTAGACGCGTCGGTGTTCGCTCCGAGCTGACCCAGGTATCTACGGCTGCGCCCTGGAGAGTGGAGCGCTACGTGCGAGACACCACGCCGTGCTGGGTCCAGTACACGGGCAGGATGAAGGCAAGTACTGGCCGGACTGGGACCAGTGCCGCGCCGAGTAACAGCATACCGGCCAGCCTGGATGGAGAAACACAAATAGGGGTACGGGCAAGATTCCATTTCCATTTCAGGCAGGTAACCTGTGGAATGGGGTTTGCTTTATGTGTAGTCCTTTGTTCATAACTTGCGATATGTTCTCTTGTTTAGGTTCGCTGCCAGCGCTTTGAAAGGTCGTACGGATGAACCCAGAACTACAGCTGTTTGTATACGTCTGTCTTAGTCGGTGTTGTTAGTGATACGGTAGCTCTTCAGTATAAAGTGTTAATTGCTCCACTGCCTGATCTACATGAATATAATCTTCATAGTACAATGAGGTTTTCGCTGCATTTCTCGCTAATCCGATAACGTCGCCTAATGTTGGGACGTACAGGAATACAACTTTTCGAGGTGGGTTCATATCGGTTAATATTTTCTCAGAGCTTCTGGTACCGCTAACGGCTGCGAATAAAAGTATGAGGACCAGGAGGAGTACTGAACCGTTACGCTGTAATTCTAAACATTCCACGTTGATGGACACGACTATCTTTATGATGCAGTTCTGGTTGTTTGTTGATTGGGATTTTAGGGCGCGTCGACACCTCTGGTCAATTTGGGCCCTATGATGCAGTTCAGTACAGATACCTACACTACATCCTACCCGGGCTTTTTCATCGACAGCTAGTTACGCGACAGTTCACCTGAATCACCTTCGGCATCGCCTGCAACACTTTCCCACAGGAGGAGCGTTAACCGTCAGTGTCAAAAATCCTCGGTTCAAAATATTACCGATTCTGACTTACCTATCATGTCAGGCAACTCTAGCTGCCAGCTGTTTGAAGAAGCGATGTTTAGCGTTACCTGTGGCCCGTGGCTACGCCTGTTTTTGAGTCTCCGAAAATACATTTGCGAAATATTAACAAAGACTGTCCGCTGTAACTTATCTTATTTACTTTAGCTTGTTTATAAGCCTTAAAGGAAATAGTTCACCTGGGATTGTTTTTTCCCAACACGATTTGGTTATATTTTGAAATACAACTTGTGACGCCTGAAATGCGTGATTTTGAATTATTTATAATAATGTATAATTGTACTTATATATAATGATCGGGATGGAAGTTGAGCGAAGAGGGATTCCTCAATTCTGTGATATATTAAATAATGTTTTCATGGAAGACCAAGAAAGTAGCGATGATAAAGTTGTCATGAATCACGTCAACGAAGCCGCAATCATCAACCGATGAGGTGAGTTGCTTCATCTTCATCTTTTCGAAATCCACCAGTTTCTGCGATATGTGCCCACTTATTTTGTCGCCGTCGCCAATATCGTCTACATTTTATTCTAAGATCGGGCACATCCATAAATTTTTGGCTTCGACATTCTGAGGAGCATTACGGGAGATGACGTCAAAGTTTTTGACGTCATTCACCAGTTAGCCTCCACCCAGGCTCAGTGCGCCTTACTGCGCATGCGCAGTAAAAGATTCTGAGAGATTCTTAGATGCCGAACAGGGCCTGTTCGGCACTATTACTCGAAAATCATGGAACAGACGTGGCAGAAAATTTAACAGCGTGAATCTACGGCCCAGATAACCCCCGAAACATATTTTCATCGAACGATGAGAAATAGAGTGCTATGTTTGGCCGATCTGACATTGGCTGCACCGGGCGACCTCAAGTCACGTGACCTTGAAGTCAAGAAGCGACCTGCATGGGCAGTGTTGGATTTCTGGCCGCTTTCTGGTCCCGGTACTTTGCTCTCTTCAATGAGTTACCCTCGTTTCGGCTCAGCCCTTCGGTCAAGCTAATCCCCGGGTCATGCTGCCGCCGCATTCCCCCATGGAGGTCAAACTTTGTGCACAACTGAGGTTATATTCTGGAACCTCTAAAATATACCTAGATTATTAAATGTAAATACATAATTCCGAGTAATAAGTACGTACCACGCTAAATATACCCTATTATATTCTTTTAGTACAGAATATTACTATTCTGGAAGTTCAAGAATATAACACATTTGTTGAACAAAGTTTTTGCATCTCATGGTGTTTACTTCGGAGCGTTCGCTGAACCCGAAAGGCTGAGGCTGAAACGGGAGTAACTCACTGAAGAGAGCAAAATAGCGGACCAGAAAACGGCCAGAAATCCAACACTGTGCATGGGTCATGTTATGTATCATCAAATGCAGCTGGCTCGACAAGGCAAATATAATGTTATTCGGTTAAGCTCTCTAACACACTTACATGCACAGTTATTATCAAATACGTGCCATTATTTTTTGTGACCATTATTTTTCCAAATTCAAAAATATAAATAAAATATTTAGAGAAAAAGTTTATCCCCAATATTTGTAATATTGAAGGTTTATATATTGAAGTCAATGGTGGCAAGGAAAAACATCATAATTTGCAGTGGCCACATTATAAAAAACGATATTTTATTTAAAAATGCGTTTGCAAATTTCAAAATTTTGGAATTTTCAAAAAAAGTTATTTCACATTAATTTATGATTTATGATGATTCTTATGATATTTAGGTTTATCTTACTCCCATAATTTAGATGGTAGATAACGCCCGCTGAAAATTAAAGATTTGCGCAAAATCGAATGATGCCTGAGGCTATAACTCAAAAACCGTTTGACGGACGAGGCTGATAATGTCACAGCTTAAATCTTCAGCTAAGATACAGTTTTATTGAAATCTGAGATGCATGGTGTTATTTCGATATTTTTGGGTCGATCTGTCATGGAATGCCCCAGCTGGCGGCGGGCGCGGCAAGCGAGCTTATGCCCCCTATAAGCTAACGGAGACTGTGTACAGTGGCAAAGTTTCAAAGGGAATACCAAAGCAGCCTGAAAGCTGTTTTTATTCCCCTGAATGAAACATAACCAGCGACAATCAGTGGCGGATCCAGAATTCGGTCAAGGAAGGGGCCACGTACTAAAGTGGCCCCCAAGGCTTCGGTGGCCCCCTCAAGCCTTGGTAGACCCTTTTTACCTTGAAGACAAATGTAGGGCAGAATAGACCATTTTAGTTCAAAATATGTCTTTCACATGTGAAAGTCATAGCATATCCACTTTATCGAATAGGTTCCGTTCGGACTGGAATGAGGAGGGTATGACTCTCCGTTCCGACTGGAATGAGGAGGGTATGACTCTCCGTTCCGACTGGAATGAGGAGGGTATGATTCTCCGTTCGGACTGGAATGAGGACGGTATGACTCTCCGTTCGGACTGGAATGGGCACTGGGCAGGGCATGACTCTCCGTTCGGACTGGAATGGGGAGAGTAAGACTCTCTGTTCGGGCTGGAATGGGGAGTGTATGACTCCACCACCATCACCACCAACAAACCCATCCCGATCAGGACAGCCTGACCGTGCGCCACACATCCCTCCCCCTCCCATCCCACCACTACCCCTCCCCTGACCCTCCGGCTCTACTCACAAACACCATCTTGCTCTCGAGGAACAGCGCTATGACGTGGTGCTGACTGGCCACGGCCAGGTCGAGCGGGGTTTCTGCGGCGGCGTTCTCCACGAACAGGCAGCCGCCGTGCGCCACCAGCATCTCCACACACTTCTTCAGCCCCCACTGGGCGGCCAGGTGCAGTGCCGTGTTACCCTCCTGTGGGCGGCAGGATGTCCGGCAGGATGTCCGTCAGGATGTCCGGCAGGACGTGACATCGGCATGGGAGACGAGCGGGCGCACAGGCAGCATGGGCGGCAACAGGGCGAGGCGACGATACACGAGTTGCAGAGTTTAGACTAAGTTGAAGCTCTAGTTAAGCCAAAAGACATTGCGAAACATTCGTTAATAAGCGCTGCCCTGCACTGCAACTAGACTCTGTTGACATCTCATTATTGGACTACACCGATGTATTACCTCCAAAAGAGCTCAGTATCAGCATGAATATAACCCCAAAGCCAAGAACACAGGACACTATAACACGAGCAAGAACCTTAGTTCGATAGTTTGATATAAAGTCAAGTCAAGTAAACGCAGAGCCAATGAGAAGGCAACTACTCGAAACTCATCGCATGAGCCACTTAAGGGAAGCAAATTTAATTCATAGTGCTGCCAGTAAAGAGCCGCCCGTTACAATGAACACAAGACGATGCTATACTATAGCTAGCTACAAAGCTTAATTAATCACACTACAAACTAAAAAAGCGAAACAAGAATCACAGCGTTTGACAACGAATACAAACGGTCCCGACCTCCCGTCAGATGTGCTGCAAAACAAAACGTCCGGACCCTCCCTCCGCAGATGTTGGCTGCATAACACAAACGTCCCGACCCTCCCCCCGTCAGATGTGCTGCCAAACAACAAACGTCCCGAGCCTCCCCCGTTCAGATGTGGCTGCAACACAAACCGCCACGAGGAGCCCGACCTCCCCCCGTCAGATGTGCTGCCAAACACAAACGTCACCGACCCTCCCTGTCAGATTTGCTGGGCAAAGCAAACGTCCCGACCCTCCCCCGTCAGATGTGCTGCCAAACACAAACGTCCCGACCCTCCCCTGTCAGATTTGCTGCCAAACACAAACGTCCGCACTGATTTTCGAACCTCCCCCGTCAGAATGTGCTGCCAAACACAAACGTCCCCGACCCCTCCCCGTCAGATGTGCTGCCAAACACAAACGTCCCGACCCTCCCGTCAGTATGTGCTGCCAACACAAACGTCCGCGACCCTCCCCGTCAGATTGCTGCAAAACCAAACGTCCCGACCCTCCCACGTCAGATGTGGTGCCATAACACAAACGTCCTACTCAGTCGTACCCTCCCCGTCAGATTTTGCTGCCAAACACAAACGTCCCGACCCTCCCCGTCATATTTGCTGCCAAACACAAACGTCCCGACCCTCCCCTGTCCGATGTGCTGCCAAACACAAACAGCAGCGGTGTCGTTGTCGGCCACCCACCTTGTCAACAGCATCGACGTCGAGTTTCTCCGACTGCGCCTGTCCCTCCGGTTGCGGCCCCCGCCACTGCAGCAGCATCAGGACGCAGGCAGCACGACGCTCCTGCAATCAGGACACAGGACGCCACGTTCATACATAGACATGGCACGCTCAGGAGCATCTTATGTTGTCCGGGTCTTCTGCAGGACCGCAGAAGACCCTGGACGAAAGTCACATAGCCTGAACATAGATCTGAGCTGCCGAGAAAACACGACTCAAATCAGGATTCGTTACAAGAGAACCGACAATCCTTTTTTGTTTTGTTTTTTGTTTTTCCCGATTTGTTATATATTTTGTAGTAGAAAAACAATGGTGTTTCGATGTCGCGCCATGATAGATAAGCTTGGGAATCGAGTAAAACAGAGGTAAGTGACGAGACACACGGTGCCACTTGACGTGCAGCACCGTACTGGCGTCGTGTAACTCGGCATCACGCAACCCACCACCGTACCACACGATGTGCGGTATCCAAGGACACGTGACCTGTGATGCACCCCCACACGACACGATCCACACAGAAACCCCACTCCACGCAGCGTTGACGCTTCGACCCTGACGCCTGCCACATCAGCCGTCACTACCCGAGACAGCCCGCAGAACGCGCTACACGCCACCGCCGCCTGGTGGCGCTGCCTGCCTCACCTGAGCTGATAGAGAGCGCTGGAGGCCGGTGCGACAGGCACAGTGCAGGGACGTCTCGTTCGCTCCGTTACGCTTGTTCGGGTTACCGCCCAGATCGTTCAGGAACGTCCTGGGGACGAGGGAACAACAGGTGAGGCCGGGATTTTTTTTCAGTACAAGTTTTTTTATTCAGGACGGACAGTTGAGTGAGGCCGCTCACAAACGTAGTCTTTTACAGATGGGCCAAAATCCAGGACTCGTCGCTGACTTGCTTGCTTGCTTGCTTGCTTGCTTTGCTCGCTTGCTTCTTGCGTGGGTTTCAGGAAAACTACCGCTTGCACTGCACCTGAATTATTAAAAAGTATACACTGATAACTTGGTCGTTAAAATAACACATGTATAGGCTACGTGAAAAATATTAACACAACTGAAAAACTCTCACCATCCAAAGAAACAAACTGAATATCGATTTGCAGGATAAATCACGTGCTATTGACTTCGAATTCACCTCCGCAGGAGATCACAAATAAAAAATAACTAAATTTGCCACAGAAAGGTGCAGGTAAGTGTTGTTTACTATTCAACAAACAACGATGCTTTTGCCATCAGTTGCCGGACACAAATGAAATAACTCGCTCCGTCTGCTTCATGCCATGCATGCTTTACTAGTTTGCATACAAGCAAGCATACAAAATTCGGGCACACTCCAAAATTATTTACATACATTACTGGCGAGTTTACCTAATGCTGACACTTTCTAGCCCAAATTCAACTTAAATCAGAAAAAAAAAACACAAACCAAACAAAACAGGCCACCCACCCCCGCCCACGCCGCCTCGCACATGCGCGTTATCCGCGCGGGGCGCCCCTGTCCCACCCGGCCGGCGTGCGAACCGCCAAACTTGTTAACGTTGGCGCTCCGCACCCCGGCCGGCGAACCGGCCCTGCGAAAAATCGCGAGACCGCAAGGCCCGTCACGGCTAGCCCGGGGGCTAGAGGCGGGGTTTCACATGAGTGCCTGATAGAGCACACATCAAGCACTTCATGACATGATAGCAACAACACCTCATTTCACAGTTTCACATATGACCTGGTCATTACATTCACGGCCATCATATAGCACACAAGCACCGGCAAGAGAAGCGGAAATATGCGCCGGCCACGCAGCGGGGCGGCAGCCAGCGCGGACAGCAGCGAGTGGGACGACAGCACGCGACAGCAGCAACGACCTCTCTCCAACGCGGGCAGCAAACGGATCCTCCACTCAAGCAACGCAGCTCGCGCCCGCCGCCACCGGCCCAGCGCAACCGACGCCACCAGAGAACGGGAAATCAGCAGCGGCACGTCTGGAAGGATTCTGCTGCAGGATGTTTGAGTATATGAAATAAATAGGGGAGGGTGGCAAAGAGGAAACAGAATGATTACTAAGTATGTTGGCGGTGTAGTTGTCATCTTACCGAGTTCGTGCTGTGGGTGCACTATTGCTTTTTATGGAGGGTGGGTGTAGTGCGCATGAGCGTGTGTCTTTGGAGTTGCGTGTGATACTTCAATATTTAGTTCTGGTAATATTTTTCAAACTGTTTCCATTTATCGTTAATACTTGTCTATGTTTCTGGATAAATTAGCAGAGTGAAGCTCCTTGTGGGCTTCTAAATTGCAGGCTGCCTAAAAATTGTTGAATTGATAGCTTACAATTGTGATGTCGAGCACTATATAAGTTAGTTTTGGAATGGAGCATATTATTTAGTGTGTTTTTTCACATTCATCCAGGTTGGAAAAAAAAAACATGTTCTCTTACTAAAGTTTGCATACGAGTCCAAAGTACGATCCAGTACGGCCGAAATTTGGTGAAAATGAAAGTCTGGACCCAAATGCACCCAAAATAGTGTTTTAGTGTTTCCACTGTAGCGAACAAAAAGGAACAGGAGTTGTCTTCCGCTTTGCCGATTAATGTGTAAAAATTGTTTGGTTGCTATTAATTATCTTGATATAAACGAAAGTGAAATGCTTGAATGTATGTGTTCTTAGTAAGCACTACTTATTTTTTTTTTTTTTTAATCCAGCATGCTCCCAGATTGGAAATGACTGAATCCCTAATCCATCTCTTTCAAGTTTGTTTGCGATTTGCTGTATTGTGTTTTTAGACGCAATACATATTCTGTTATACGCCATTTGTGATATTCTAGCAGTTCCTTGAACTACATATTTTATGAGGGATTGAGGAGGATAAGTAATACGATTCTTTATTAATTTGACTCCTTACACTGTATTTGCGAACTTCTTATAAGCAGAAGCGTAACAAAGGAACGTCATTCGAAGATATCCCATACCTAATTTCTAAGTCATTTTATTATAAAGCGTGCCTTTGTATTATTAATAAGAGCCGCTATGAATCTAAGTCCTGCGTTATCCCAATGTTCTTACTATAATGTTTTTGTATTTTGTAGCGGTTGAAAACCAAAGTTTTCTCATTTATTATTTGGTTCCACTGCTTGTTGAATGATCCCAGAAATCGCTCCAGCTGATATAACTCTTTCCAGAAAGCGGTTTNGTATGTCTGCTGTCGGTTTAAATGAGATATGCCGAATTGAGCTGAACAGATGCCGCCTCGCATTGAGAAAAGGTGTAGTAGACCAAGGGCAACGTGCACACATGTCTACTTATATTCCTGCTCCTAGATGGCACTAGTAGTGAACGCCTGAAGCTATGCTGTGCCGCATAGCTTTAAACCGAGAACTGCAGTTTGCGAAAAAGGGAAGGGAGCAGCGGCCCCGGGTTCGATTCCCGGTGGTGCCGGTTCCGGGGATAGGCTCCCGGATCAAATCCCCTGCCTCTGAGTGAAGGGGGTCCCATGGGGGGGGTGGGGTCGAACCCCAGGTCCCTCCTCACCCCTCCCCGGCATTCCTCTCCTGGAAATGGCGCAAGGCCCACCCAGATGACTAAAAAAGAAGTAATGAGTCACTCTGTTCATACAAAGGGGAACTACAACCTTTGACGTTGAAAATCACGGCAATAAATACTCTCATGCATGACTTGCATGTATGTTAACACTTCTCATCCATTACATTATCGGATTTTGTTTAGCTTAAAGGGACTGTCCCACCTTAACATTATATTTGAGTTGAGTTAGCCATTTTCCGTACAAGGCATCGAAATGACCTTTGCATCAAAATTGATATTAAAATTGCATCAAAATTAAATGCAAAGGTAAAAAAGAAAGAAATGTTACAATATATTTTGTATTGTATATCGAACGAAACCGCAATAAATTATGGGGAAGTCAACCGATATTCATTTTCTGTTTTGGTATGCTAGACCGCACTTCAGTTCAGCCCCGCAACTGACTTGAGAAACTACGGCGTATTTTCTAAAAATCAGTTGTTTGGCTGGCTCCTTGATTGCGGTCTGGTTCCATAAACAAAATGTTTTCTTAATATTTCGCTCTTTTTCACCATTGGGCTTTGTATTGTTGCTGTATGTCGATTAACTGCTTTTAAGTTGAATGGGCTGGTGTGCAAGTTGAGTGCTCTAAAATCCTCCAATTGAAAAGGATCCAACTGAAATAGACCCCTGGTAATACCAGGAATAAGACAATAACATTTTTTAAAGTTATTCTCTTATTCCTGGTGATACCTACCTAAATATTAGTGAGCATTCATAGTTAACAGCCCAAGTTTTTGCATCACAAGACATAAACATCAACCTTTCATGTTTTGAATGATTGAAATGTCCCATTCATTATTCAAAGTGATCAGCCTCCGGTATGGCAATCTGAAGCATGACTTCGTAAATGTCAGCGCAGATTGATCAATATTTTACGAAATCAATTGCAACGAGCGTCTGTGAGGGACATGAATGGTTGGCTGGGTTTCTTTGAACACTCGCAGCCAGAGGTGCTTAGACGGTGGGGGGGGGGGAACGAAATCCCACCTTTCTGCTGTGTAATGTGTGTGTGTTGTGTGTGTGTGTGATGTTGTGGTGTTGTGTGTGTGTGTTGTGTGTTGTGACAGTGTGTGTGTGTGTGTGTGTGGAGTGGTGGTGTGTGTGTTGTGTGTTTTCAGTGTGTGTGTGTAAGTGTGTGTGTGTGTGTGTGTTGTGTGTGTGTTTGTGTGTGTGTGTGTGTGTGTGTGTGTGTGTGTGTGTGTGTGTGTGTGTGTGTGTGTGTGTGTGTGTGTGTGTAAACCCATCTCCTGATGCTAGCGGTTGATATGCATCATTTCGTATTTCCCCGCTAAGAAATAAACGACGCGTCGTCTAAAGAAATAAGGAGTCGGTCGATTTTTTTTTAGTTGTAGTCTTTCAAAGTAAAAATGTCTCCAAAATGATCGCAATGGAATGCTGATACGTAAATGACCTGAGCTCAAATGCAACTTACATCATCCATATCCGCAATGAAATGCTGATATGGAAATGACCTGAGGTCAATTGACCTCAGTTTATTAACCCGCGCGGCGTAGGGGGCGTATTACGGCGGCGTATTACTCCTCCCGGATTTTCTCAATAACTTAAAAACTATAATAGATAGAAACGTCAAATTTTTTGGTACTGTTACGGGTTTCCCGCTAATGGCTCTGTGCCAGCGTTGATCTGTTTCGCCGGCCAGCCCCTGCCACCGCGTAAGTTAGGTTGATGCAGTCCACCGGTGGTGGGTCGCATTGCGTGACACTCTCTCTGCCTGCGCGGTCTGTGTGACTAGTTGTGCGAGGGCCTGTGTGGCATTTTATTAACTTGTGTGTTATTACCGTAAATGTATCGTTTGTTCATACCTTTCACGACTTTCTTTGGGCGACGAGCGACGAGAACAGTAACAGTACCTTATGCAGCATCAATTTGACGTCTTCCTAAAAAATCATCGAAAATGAATCAGAACTTTGAGAGATAAAGACATTGTGATGACGTCATGTCATGCCAGTTTGGATGGAAAAACCGTAAATGTTTGATACATCGTAGAAGATACAGCTTAAAAAGAAATAGCTAGCGTAAAACTGAAAAAGGAAGAAAATTGAATTGTCTTCAAAATGTCAATCTAGGATTTCCACAATTTGGGGTTTTTGACCCCTTATATAAATGCCATTGCTGTATTTATGAGACAAAACTGGTCTAGAAACATGCCCTGTTTATTCATATTAGTCAGTTTTCCAGTTTTGACCTTAGATGACCTGATCTTGACCTTTTGAGGGGTCAAGTTGTTAAAATAACTGCTGCTATCAAGTTGTACGTGTAAAATAATCCCTAAAATATGTGTCACAAGAGTTTCGTTGACCTTTTGGTAACAGTGACCACCCAGCCAGCAATTCCGGTCCGATCCCAAACGGGATTTCCGGACTTCCACTCAGCCACCCCGATCGGGATCGGATCGAGATCGGTTCGGGAAATGAGACACTTCGTACGGGCTGAGGCGGACCGGAATTCCCGACTTTGCCCGTACGGCCGCTTGGGAAGTCCCGCACGTTTCCCGAGCCACGCATGGCAAATGCACATTGAAAACGTGTCATCCCAATCGGAATATCCCAACCTGCCCCGCACGGCCGGTCCAGAAATAAATCGTTATTGGCATTGGTGCGATAGGCACGGAGATTTCGCCAAACGGCGTAACTAAACGTCACCAGTGTTCAGGAACGGGGAAATGCCATAGGTAAAAGAAATTAAGAGATCGTATATTTTACAGTATTTTTTATTTCGTTAGGAGAAGACTGCTTCGGCCCGTTTGGACCATTACGTGGACATCGAAAGAAGGAGAAAGTGTAAAGTCGGTCAGTTTAGACCGTTTACCGGACAACCGACCCATGACAGGCTCTCCCCGCAGGACGAAGCTGCGAGGAGGGCCCACGCCATGAATGACGGCCACCTCTCCCGGGGGACGGCGCGAGGGCCGTCACTTGCCCGGTGGCAAGCGGCCACCAGACCCGGGTAAACGTCGGCGTGGCTGAGGATATAGGACCGGCAGTCGGAGGATTAACAGATGGATGGTCTTATTTTTACATTTGTCATTTTGTTGATTCGGCACTTCGGCCGGTGTTATTTTGGAATCAAAGTCTTGTTTTGATTTGGTGTTAGGGAGAGACCGCTTCGGTTCAGTCGAACCATTGCGCAGCCATGGGATGAAGGAGAAGGGGTAAAATGGGTCAAAATGAACCGCTGACCGGGCAGCCACCCCATGAATAGGTTCTCCTTCCCCGCAGGACGAAGCTGCGAGGAGGGCCCACGCCATGAATGACGGCCACCACTCCCGGGAGACGGCTCGAGGGCCGTCACTTGCCCGGTGGCCAGCGGCCACCAGACCCGGGTAAACGTCGGCTTGACAGGGGATATAGGACCGGCAGTCGGGAGGATTAAAAGGTGGATGAAAGTCTTCTTTTGAAATCAAAACAGATATATCATAAATGAATGCGCAAACCAAAGGTAGTTAGAGAGAACAGAGAGTGATAACGATGACGAGTGATGAAAAATAAAGACAATGACGAGTGACACATGAGTAGCGTGGTACGACACATTGTATAAATGGTTGCAAGGCATGATAGACGAAATAAACGTCGATAAATAACAAAAGACATGACGCGCGCGGGATGGCACTGCTGAACGCCATCTGGCGTTGAACCAAGGTACTTCTCCTTCGGCAGAGGCTGCATGGTGTGTGTCGCAGACGCTTCAGTGTAACGGTTTTAATCGATTGCATAATCATAAGCGTTTACAAATGCAACGGTCTTAAGCGATCACATAATGTTTACTACAATGCCCAGGATCGCTACGACCCACCAGGGTCTCATCATGGCGAAACTTGTGGGAATGATTGCGCATTGTCGAGGGGCCGGACTGGGGAGGCTCCTTCTTTCAGTGCACCCCCTCGGCCTCTTTGAAACATATTACGGATTTCAGAATTTACGTCTCGACAGGAGGACTGAAGTCAGGTCAACGTTCTATTGGTCAAGTCCATATAGCCCTTACGAAGTCGCCGAGTACGTCCCTGCCATAGATATAAAACCGCGATCGTAGAGGTATGAATCTCTACGGTTTTCCCATGCAACTCCCAAGTATGGAGATTGGGGAAACAATGGAAATCCCAAGCCGTTCCCAAGTTGGGATTTGTGCGGGATTTCCCAATCATAGCCGACTGATCAGGATTGAGACAGGTTGGAAAATCCCAGCTTACCCCAATCGTTACCCAGTCTGATCCGGAAATGCTTGGAAAAGTCAAAATAAATCCAACCAGGTTGGGAGAAGGTGGTACTTCCATAGCTCTTCCCAAGCCATCCCGATCTTTACCCAACCGAATTGCTGGCTGTGTGTGTGACCTGATCTTGAACTTGACCTTTGAATACAATTTCACTTTTACTTAATGGAGGAGATGTATTACACCTCTGCAGGGGCGTAGGAACTCATTTGAGTGTGACGGGGGGGGTGGCAAAACGGCATTTTGAAGTCGATTCTTTCCATGCTACGTCCATAGGCGTAATGTTAAAATCCGAAAATGTTGGGGGCAGTTGCCACCCCCCTGCCCCCCGGCTCCTACGCCTATGCACATCCGAGAGCTTTATGTGCATTGATAGTCTTAATCATAGGTTTTAAATTGGAAGTATGAACCATTAACTCAATTAACTCGATTTTTCCATATGACCTTAACGTGACCTGACATTTGACCTAACTTGAAGAAAAAAAATCGGTATGCATTCGATTCGTTTCATTGAGAGCTTTCAATCGCCGCCTTGTGCGTCTCGCTGCGGTTATTGGTTCGGAGGATACAAGGGGGGGTAAAATTTACCCCCCTTACGCCACGCGTTCGGCTGGAGACCCCTACGCCGCGCGGGGTAACATATCAGCACATGTTATATGTACATATGTAATATACGAACCCAAAAATGGGATTAAATGATTTGTTGGATAGTCTAATGATACAATAGGGATGATAGGAGTTGCCATTTGCAAATGCAACTGCTATCATCACTATTGTATCATTAGACTATCCAACAAATCATTTAAGCCCATTTTGGGGTCTGTATATTTACAGTTTCTGCATACAAGCGCAAATGTGAAAGCCCGCAATGAATGACGTTTAATTGATTAAATTTGATCCGACGTAGTGGCATAACTCTTGTTCAGAAAGGCGCACATAATTTACGTCAATTGCAAGGTTTAAATTTCAACCTTGGCTTTTCACTGCGTTCCATATCAATGTTAATCGGGAAGCCAAGGAGCGCATAACAAGCCAAAACAAGCATATTTTACCACATTTGACCTTTAAGATATTAACCAAGGATCATGAAATTTTTACAAAACATAGTTTTTCACATAAACCCCACTACTCTAAAATGTGGCTATTGTAGCTCTTGTGGAGGTGGAAGAACGTACGTATGTCAGAGGCTGTACCGTAACGGCCAGAGGCTGTACCATAACGGGCGGCGCGTCCAGAGAAGCAGAAAGGCTGACGCTCCATCTGGCGGCGAGGATGTAGTTTCCGTGAGCGCCGGTAGGGGCCGCTTCGGGTTAATGGGTAAAGTCAAAGTCGGGACAGGGGCATTATTATAGAGTTCGCTCTCACTCCACCGCTCAGCAAGCACTAGGTAAGATGTGCCCAGGGCGGGCTCCCCTTCAGGAACCCCGTCTCTTATCCAATGACAGCCTCCTTAGATTTCCAGAATAGGTGATCAACGTTTGTTTGAAGTACTAGGTTATATTCTCGGTAACGCGCTTGAGCACTTATAGCAATGTCGAATGTATCACGTTGATTGTGCGTGTTGTCTAGATTTGTTAACTTACATTTGGAGTTGGACTAACGATGAGTTTAGCAGAGCATCGTCATCGAGATGAGGGGACAAGGCTCCCGCGGCAGTTCTCGCGTGACATACACCCCCCTTGCCTTTGTGTGGCGGGTCGCGGGACACGGGTCAGGGTAGGTCACAACACGGGGACGCTTTGTAAGGAGGGGCGTGATGCGTCACGCCAGGCGGCGTGACGGGGACAGGTGCTCCCTGGGGGTATCTGAGGTCACACTGGGTTGAGGGAGGTTACATAGTTCTCCACTGGGACGGGGAGCTAAGGCAGGTCGCACAGCAGAACGTGATCTGCATTGAAGCCATTAGATGTGACCTTAGTAGGTCACATCTGGCGACCCATCGGCCGCATACCCTTACCGAGTGGACTTGGCGAGCTTTTCTACACTGTTTCCACCATGCGAGAAGATGCCAGCCTGCTGTGCGTGTGGCAGCCGTCAGCAGGGGGGGGGGCTAGGCTTTGGCTCCCGCGCGTAACGGTAATCGGGCTTAAGCTTGGCTGTTACTGAAGCGCTAGGGTTGGCCAGAGGACAAAGCAGCGGCTAAAAGCCCCACACTCTTGTGGGGGCTGAGATGCAGTGTGTGTAATTCTCAGAGGCACTTTAGGGGCCAGGACGATTATGAAACAATTTAGTATACAATAAACAAACAAAAATAGCAAAGCTGTCAATAATTCAGTTGCTTTCAACGCATCAAACGTATTGAGTAAGCTTGGCTGTCTCCCAAGCTCATGACAATTCACGGTTTCAAGTTATAATTCACAATGTTGATGTCGGTTCAAATAATTACCCGTCACTGTTGTCTACGAGTGAGGTTATATTTACAGTTTCTGCATACAAGTGCAAATGTGAAAGCCCACAATTAATGACGTTGGATTGTTGAAATTTGATCCAATGTAGCGGCTTGCTCAGAAAGGTGCACATCACATCTTTAGTGTCAATTGCAAGTTTTCAACTTTCAACCTAGGCTTTTATATCAGAAGCCACGCTAAAAGTCATCACAATCCCACGAGCTGCTAGTGTGCCTAGTTCTAATACCTTACGTTGATTTATTGCTCCAATCTACCAGCTTTTACCAAATTTATTTGCACATTCTGATAATTAAAGTACCGTGAAGCGTCCCATAATTTTCCCGACCATGTAGAATAGATACTTAATAGATATAGAATAGTTAATAGATACTTAGGTAAAACATCAAAATGTAAAAAATACATAACCTGTAGAGAACAGATACATACGTGTGATAGTCCGCCACATGTCATCAATGGACAAGCCCATCACACAAAGGCGGATCAGGGGGGGGGGTGGCTGGGCATACGGGGCCTTAATCCACAAGTAGCGGTGGCGGTGGCAGTCAGCGCTCAATAGTACCCACATATGATAATGTACCTACTAATGAGCGCTGATTGCCACCGCCACCGGTCATCGTGATTTACTATCCGAGGCTAATATATGAAAAATACTGCCTTCATTTCAATATTTTTCATCATACCGAGATGTGCACCCATGAGGGGTTACCTGAGGCGTGACTCCGCTTTCTTATTTGTATAGTTTTCACGACCTAAAATTGAAAAGTTCACGCCACTTCGCTGCGTCACATCGGTGGCCATCGTCATAACGAAGCCATTGTCATCATCTTTGGTTCGTCGTTACGCTGAATTAAATGAACAGCATTGTTAGCTTCTTATTTTCTTTAAGGCGTACACCGCCGTACAGCCTATATTTCTGGCTTTTATCAGGCAAACACGTACAAATTTCGCGGCGCTTGGCGGCGCTAAGTAACAAGTATGAAGTAGGGGAGAGTGCCCACTAGCGAACAGGTGCCCCTCCTGCCTGTATTAGTAATGTGATACTGTCATCGATGTCGGTGGTGACAGCTGACACGAGGCGACAATTTTAAAAGTTAATGACAGCAATGGCTGCTCTTATTTGATTATGTCAGAAAAAACAGTTAATTGTTACGTTTGTCGTTTGATTTTCGATTAGTGGCTTTTGCTTCCCAGAAACGTTATATTTGTATATTTAGTGAAATTAACTTTAGTGACACATTTTGCAATGTTCATTGAATTATGTAAATGTCATAATTTGCAACAGCCATTTATTTTGTACCCCTCAAATTTGATTTTTAACAAATATGTTGAATTTCCACCAGTAAACAGGGGTGGGTGCCCACCAGGAACAACTGTTCACTGGTGGATCTTCCTTCCGCAAAACCTCAACTTTTCCACTGTGAATGCAGGAGATATATTGGTTAGGCTGATTAACTCCACAAAGGGCTCCACGGCCAGGACCAAGGAAATCCTCACGTTTTATGAGGACCCTCTCTCGTTACAGCATTCAATGCTGAGTGCCTTGTGCTGTGCCGGAACGTTTCAAAGACAATATTTTCCAGAATAGTGTTAATTTTAGGTTACTAGGTCAACGTTACTTTTAAGTTACTGAACGTTTTGATTTATTGGACGTTTGTAAAGACATTTGGATAGATATATAACGTTTCTTGAACTTTAAATATATTTCTTAGAATTGTTTTATTGTATTATTGTCGAGTGTCGCAGAGATAGTCAAGTGTCCAGTGCCAAGGAAATGGCAACAATCAGCAAGTGAGCATCGGAAGTAAACCCCACCGCCAAACTATTAATGGCGAAAGTCCCCTATTCACTGGTCAAGTTCACTGATGGCACCTCCCCTGTTCACTGATCACTGACCCGTGCCCACCAGAGAACAGTTAGGTCCAAAAAATGAAATTGGTTGTAACTCACATTTCGCATTGAGTTAAATTAATTTGCTTATGGCTATTCCTCAGCATTTAAGTAAGCAATTTGTAGACGAAGTTTCTGATCTCCATGGGAAAAAACACAAAGTCACTAAAATTATTTTTAAAAAGGGGATGTTCGCTGGTGGGCAGTGGGCACTCTCCGCTACCTTCTATACCGACTGCATTGATTCGACTGTGATTGAATCGGAGCAGAATTGTTCAATCAAAATCCCTCGAATACAAATATATTCGTTTTATCACCGGATCTTTTGATTCAGGAAACGTGATTGAATCAAACCCCGCGCGAAAACAAAGCTGATTGAATCCAAAGATTGTTTTATGTTGTTTCAATGTTGAATTAAACGTAAATTTAATATTGATCAAACTAACTTAACCCGCGCGGCGTAGGGGTCTCTCGCCGAACGCGCGGCGTAGGGGGGTAAATATTACCCCCCTCTTATCTTCGAACCATAAACTCGCAGGCGAAAGACGCGCAAGGCGGCGATCGAAAGCTCTCAATAAAACGAATCGAATGCATTCCCGAAATTTTTTTCAATTGGTAAATGTTTTAAAGGTTCATCCGGTCATGGTCACATGAAAAGTTCGCAGTAATTGAGTTAATGGTTGGCATACTTTGCAATTAAATCCTTTTGATTGAAGCACTGTCCAACGCACATAAAGCTCTCAAAGTTGTAATACAAATCTATTTGCTTTAAGCAAAAGTTGAATATTGCTATGCAAATGTGCCAAGGTGTTCGAAGGTCAGGTCACAAAAGCGCCACTGTCACGACCAAGCAGTCCAAATTAAAAACGCCTTTGCGGCCACATGTTTTAGGGTTATTTTGCACGGTAAGAATCGATAGTAAACCCAGCATTTTTAAACTTGACCTCCGTTCAAAGGTCAAGATCAGGGTCATCTAAGGTCAAAACTGGAAAACTGACGAATATTAATAAACAATGCATGTTTTCTAGGTAGTTTTGTCTCATAAACACAAAATGACATTTAAAATCTGCGTATCAGCGTCTCAAAAAATCCAAAAAACGTACTATTTTGAAATGGATGTCTAATTACCTACTTATGCTTGAAGAGGCAATCAGTCACTGGAAAAAACGAAAGCTATTACGTTGAAATTCGGTCTTTTGGTATTCATTACACTTGGTTCTCATATATATATTCCGGTTTTTCAGATACCTTTGAAATTTTCAATTTTGGGAAAAAATTTCTAAAAAAAACAGTTTTTTGGATTTTAGGGGGTCAAAAACCCAACATTTTGGAAATCCGAAATTGCCATCTTGTAGAGAATTCAATTTCCTTTCTTTTACAGTATTGCGTTTGCGATTTTCTTTAAAGCTATGTTTTCTACGATGCATCAAACATTTATCGTTATTCAACCAAAAAATTGGCATGACATGACGTCATCAAAACGTCATTATCTCCCAAAGTTCTCAAGTTTTTTCAATGAAATTTTTTAGGTAGACGTCAAATTGATGCTGGATAAGGTACTAAAACATTGACGTCGTTATCTGTTACCGTTTTCAAGTTATTGCGGGAATACGTGAGGGGGGTAATATTTACCCCCCTACGCCGCGCGGGTTAATTATTTGAATCGGAAAGAAACATTTCTCATTTCTCAAACCACGAAACAAACGGCAAATTATCATTTAGCCCTATTCCCTGCGGGGGGGCAGATTCTGCCCCCCGGTAGTTTTTTGCCCGCCGCTTCTAAACCGTTACGTCTATCGTCTTGAACCTTTCGGAATGTTCCTAAATATGAATGACGCGTGTTCTGCTTAAATTAAACTTGAAAAAAATTCCGGCCGGGCAAGAGGCGGGCTACAGTGGCCATGTTTTTGGGAGGTCGTTCGACATGCGCGTTGTGCGCGTCGGCATACTTTCCTGGCATTAGTTTGCGGTGGAATAAAAAAGCGCAGAAACTAAGTCCGTATCTTGTACATTCATACCATATTTGGATATACATATTTTGGGGCAAAGGCGAACTCAGGTACATCAAAATGGGAGGCGCATATTCTCCGTCAATTGAAAGCCAACTTCAATAAGCAAGATTGATAAAAGGCGTTTTCGCAACATGGGTGCCCCCCCACGTTGGATTTACCCTGAATCCGCTTATGCACAAATTGTTACATTAACAAAAACAGCAACACCAGCCCACATGTGGACCGTTTCCCACGTTCCCAAAACACTAAGGAAAAATCACATAATTTTTTCATAAAAAAAATCACCCCATTTTTTATCCCTGAGTGCGCCTATGATTTTTCGTTTTTGTACTTGTCCCTTTTATACGTTAAAGAACATGACATTGGAAGCTCAAAAACGTTTTTGCATGCAAATCGGTCGAATCACATGGCCACAATCACCATTCAAAAAACACCCTAAATTTTCGTGTTGTTTACCCCCTGACCCACCATTTTAGAGCAAAAAAGTAATTTATGCATCCAAAACGAAAGATTTCGTCACGACGAATCGAATGGTGTTCGTCCCATCGAAATCGGCCGAGCGGTTCTCGAGATTCCTCTGGGGGGGGTAATACATTCATCGTTAGTCCTTGGGAGGGCGGAATCTGCCCCCCGCAGGTTAACGTAATTCTGGCCGCCCGCAAGGAATAGGGTTAGGTTCCGAAATGAATCGTGATTGAATCGTTCCAAAAAGGTGAAACAATAACCACTAACCAGTCTGCTAGAATAACATAAAATTCAAATTAGACATGCTGCAAAGGCTTAGATGCACGCATCAAAATGGATCATTTTTCGTCATTTCAGCTGTAATTTTTGACTTATACTATCGACGGCGCGTCTGCCTCCAAGACGTGAAGTCCCACCAACCACCCCGATCAACAAATTTCGTGCTGGCGGCTGACGGTCTGCTACCCTGGATATGGATCAGAACTTATCATGGAGTTTGCACTTATAACATGTCTCGCAGCGCTGTTTTGGGATTTTAGTTGGTTTAGCCCATGCAAAGCATGTACTGCCTCATGATGTCATGCCTCGACTTTTTGATTCACTTGTCACGTCACACGTGCGTTACTGCATTCAGGTATACGGGAACTGTAACGTTGAAATCTAGGTGTGATGCAAAAGGATCCTGTTAACTTCTCTGCGGAAACTTGTTATCTCGAATAGCGCAAATTACACCACATTTCAGAATGTTTCTTGATTCTCTTCAATGCTAAATTCGCACCGTCAATTTTTGTTTAGCCTATTTCGACTTGTGTTTCTATTGTTACACAAGACAACACAATTCTGAGTATCCGTCATCTTTGTCATCTCAACATCGATTCAATCATCAAGTGCTTGATAGTGTTACATGTCAATCAGACCATTTGTATCTTGAGCGGCCAAAAAACAACCATGGTAAAAACATATGTTAATCGTTCTAGTCACTTGTACAACAGTTATTATGATCAGATGGGTAGTCTGGATGTGATCAGTGTGCAGTCTTTTAAGAAACTGGCCAGAGAGATTAGTTGCATCATTTAACCCTTTTATTTGCATTTCTTGTCAGCTTACTACTCATCTTTTAATCTACTTGTGTTTTATACGTGCATGTTTTTCTTTTACATGTCGTGATTGTGTGTCTTCTGTGTATGACAATGGCCGTAGAATAACCCTCAAATGTGGAATGGTCAGCTGAAGTGCAAATACAAATACAAATACCCCTTCCCCCTGTCGACAACTTTTCCCTGACGGCTGATGGTCTGCTACCCCCCTCGCTTACAAATATGCCAACTGGATTTGCCCCCTCCTAAAAAAACACACACGGCCGGATCCGCCTTGCCATCACAACAAACCACGCACCCAACACACAAATATTTACGATCACCTCCACACAGACAACACTCACTGGTATCCGTATCTGACTCTCTCTCTCTCTCGTCAGCCGATCCTCTATGGCCTCCTGTCCCCCGTGTCTTCCTTTCCTCCGTGTTATCTGTCCTCCTGTCCTCCTTGCCCTCTGTGTCTTCCTGTCCTCCTTGCCCCCTGCGTCCTTCTGTCGTCCGTGTCCTCTGCCCTGTTCCTCACCACCACTTCTCCACGTCACCTCTCCTCACACCGCACCCCCAGCTCTCCGCCTGTCTGCCGCCGCAGCTCGCCCGCAGCTCGCCCGCAGCTCGCCAGCAGCTCGCCCGCAGCTCGCTCGCAGCTCGCTCACAGCTCGCTCACAGCTCGCCTGCAGCTCGCTCTCAGCTCGCCTGCAGCTCGCTCGCAGCTCGCCCCCCGGGAGCCCTTCCCGACCGGCCGCCGCCTGTCTTCTGAGCGACCTCGCACGTAGCGTCGGTGACGACGACCAGCCGTCGGTGCGCGTCGAGATCGATGATGTAGCTGGAGAGAGGGCGCCGGCGCGGCCGCTTTGTTCTGGCCGCCCACTGGCTCCGGCTGCAGCTCATCAGGGGGGGGGGGGGTTCCGGCGTGGCGTCTGTAGTACAGAGAACAAAACACGCGTCACAGCACCCCTTAAATCCGGCCTCGGCTGCAGCTCATCAGTGGGGTCTGTTAGTTGCATGAGGAACAACACGCGTCACAGCACCCTTATCCCGGCTATGCAAGCTTCATCAGGGGGTGTCTGCCAGTTACGGAACAACAAACACGTGCGTCACAGCACTCCCCCTTAATCCCGGCCTGCAGCCTCATCAGGGGGTCTTGCAGTTACAAGAGAACAACACGCGTCACAAGCACCCTTAATCCCGGGACTGCAGCTCAGTCAGGGGGGGTCTGCAGTACAGGAGAAACAACACCGCGTCACAGCAAACCCCTTAATCCCCGGCTGCAAGCCTCATTCAGGGGGTCTGCAGTACAGAGAACAACACGCGTCACAGCACCCCTTAATCCCGGCTGCAGCTCATCAGGGGGGTCTGCAGTACAGAGAACAACACGCGTCACAGCACCCCTTAATCCCGGCTGCAGCTCATCAGGGGGGTCTGCAGTACAGAGAACAACACGCGTCACAGCACCCCTTAATCCCGGCTGCAGCTCATCAGGGGAGTCTGCAGTACAGAGAACAACACGCGTCACAGCACCCCTTAATCCCGGCTGCAGCTCATCCGGCTGCAGCTTATCAGGGGGGTCTGTAGTACAGAGAACAACACGCGTCACAGCACCCCTTAATCTGTGGGAGTGGTTCGAGTAGTGTTCAGACAACAGGGTTATGCAAGGTGTTTTCCTAGGAAAGGAAGGTGTTTTCGGATTGGGAGGGGGGCAAAGAAGCTCAAGGCTCCTACTCGGGCAGAGCGCCCACTAAAAAATAACAAAATATATCTCCTCGGATTTAGGCCACAATATGATATGGTCAGTAAAACGACGTTTGGGACGATGACCGAGCGGGCACGGTCTAAGTATACTTTGACGACGCTTTTGAGCTCACATCTCTGCAACCACACGTCCCATTGGCAAGCGGTCTTCTTTGCTGAGCAGCTCCAACTAACGTGCATTGTTTGATACCAATGCCGCCTCGTGTGGGTCAGATTGCCGCTCCGCGTGTCGCGTGAGAGATGCTAAAAAGTGTTTTATCGCAAAAAATCCGCAACGGTTGGCAGATTGTGTTCAAATTTGGTGTGTGGTTAGCAGGGGCGTAGGCAGGATTTCACCAATGGGGGGGGGGGGGCAGGGCTTTCTGTAAAGGTTTGTCACTGGGGGGAATCACGCATATTTTTATGATGGACAGCTACCTCCCAATTCGTGCTGCATTTTATATTAGTATTATTGTACACGAACAGGACAATAATTTCATGTATCATGATGTATCGCATTAATTGTATCCCAGATGTAATGTAATTGATCCTAGGTCATATAGAGAGGTGTGAATAACAGGAGATGGGCGCAGAATCCCTTAATCCACGTCCCGAGCACTGCCGGGGGTTCGCAGCAGCCACGAACTGCCAGGGGGAATTTTTGCCGCTCCCCAAGATATCGAAAACCAAGCAACGAAGCGACTATTAAAAAACGCTGTTGGATAGCCCGAGACAAGCTCTATCTAAAGTGCATCAATTTTGTATGGGTCAAGTCAATATTAAGGTCACTAAAGGTCAATTTTCGGCTATATATGAGTGCCCTTGCTAAAACCGTCTATATGATGCAGGGGCGGCGCCACCGGGGGAGGCAGTCGCCCCCTGTCATCGGGCAGGGGGCCAACATATTTTGTTGACCCCTTGAAATCTAAGGAGATCCCATCAAAGCTAAGGGAGGCTCCCAAATATTAAGGAGGCCCCGGTAAATATTTCAAAATATCGAGCAAGGGAAAGGAGTCAAGGGCGTCTTGGTCGACCTGATGCGATCTCAGTCAGTTTGAGAGGCCTTGGTCGGCCTGAGGGGCTTCGGTTGGCTTAATGAGCCATTAGATGGAACACATATTTTTTAAGAGGCCCCCACGAAAAAGGGGAAGCCCCTTCTCAAGTGGAGGCCCATTGACTTCCGTTAACGCCCCTGTCATGAATCCTTGGCGCCGCCCCTGATATAATACTAATTAAAATAAAAGAGTTAGCGACGCGCCGAGAAAAAAAAGTTTGGAAGACAATATAACTGTATGTTACTACAGTCGAATCATAATTAATCTAAGGTCAATAGTTTGTCAGGATATCCATTCATTTAAAACATTCTAAAAAGCATCACATTATTTGGAAGGAATAACTTGTGATAGCAGCATTATAGAGGACAACATATTTACCCATTGTGTTTGTCTCATCGATACACATCAAAAGATATTATCATCGAACATATTAAATAAATTGCATATAGGTAAAGCATACTTAATTAACAGCTCAAAAAGTGACTTCTTTTATTTGGATGTCATAAGACGATTAGTTTTGAAGACAGGACTTCACGTCCGTGCAAGTCACAATCAAATTACATATATCTTCAGGTTTTTAAGTCCTCATAGCTTATGTTTTTTAATTAATTGTTTCTATTTTTCGGAACTAAATATAACAAAAAATATAAAATCAGAGATAGCTGATTGACAGGCAGTTCTGTGGCGATTTATTCGATATCTCACAATTGAATTGAGAGCGCCCTTGCCAGACCTGAGATGCTACTGCATGGCGGATCAAAACGGTCAAAAGTTGGTTTTGGGTGCAGATAACAAAAAGTTTCACACAATGAAAAACGAAATCATCAGATTTCGCTAATGTGTACATTAAGGACTGAGTAAAACAAAAACTTTTGCCCCACCCCCTGAAACTGAGGCAGTGAACCTCGAAAGGGGCACAGCCTGCGGGGTCCGGATGTTGGTTTGTCTAGCGCCCGGCGGATATGATATTGCGCCTGCTGCTTTTGTTTGTTTGTTTATTGGGGTTTTCGGGCGCGCCGACAACTAAGGTCAATTTGCGCCCATGCGCCCAGGTCTGTTTTGCACTACAATGGATTTCAGACCGCGTGAGACCCCGTTTTTTGTCGATAATTTGTTAAGGATTGGCCGAGTCCGAATCAAATTTTCGCTGTCTATTTCAGCCCAGGCTCCATATAGTTTGTTAACAAAAAATACAAACTTATGACACTTGTCATTGAATCGTAAAGCTAAGATCTGCTCGGTAAACCAATGCCAGTCGGCCCCACAGTAGAGGCTACCGTGACGTAGGTTGTGAGTTGTGACCTCAACAGCACGTGACTACCGACGATGATGACGATAAGACGACGCACGTGCTTTTTGAGGTCACAACCTACGTCACGGTAGCCTCTACTGTGGGAATGGGTCTACCGAGCAGATCTTAACGTTACGAGCCAATGACAAGTACCATAAGTTTGCATTTTTTGTTAACGGACTATACGGACAGAAATCGGCGCCTGGGCTGAAATAGACTGTGCGAAAATTTGATTAAGATTTGGCCATTTCTGAACAAATTATCGCCAAAAAACGGGGTCTCACGCAGTCTGAAATGTAAAGTAGGACAACAGGAGTATGACAATGCACTCTCCAGTCCCGGTAACAACGCAAAACATTCGGATCGCATAGGTCGCCACAATTGTATTCAGTAGACTTGCACTCCCTGTTGCACTAAAACAATGCTTATCCAGAAATGCATGAATCACAATGGTGCATAAGTGGACATTACACGTCACGATTGAATGTGTGCAATGCAGCGGGTTCGATGACGTGATTTCTACGTGTTCACTAACGTGATCACAATAAGCAGAGTCTTGTTTGAATGCTGGCGACGCAGGCAGCACGTATAAAACACATACAATGTGCATACAATACACTTGGCCATCTAGTGCAGCCAAACGAAACAAAGCAATGAAGCGCTCACTAAACAACGCAACTAACCCCACCCAACATAAATGGCCAAACACACAGATAGCCTTCCAAGGACACAGGAAACCGTTACGGTGCCGATTTTAAAATGTTTTTGTTGGATAAATGTCATGCATGTTCTCACAAAATATATACATATACACTAAGCAGCACATAAATGACCAGACAGAGCCAGCAAAACGTGTGCGTAGGGCGTGAGCTGTCATACAAGAATCAACATACTGAAAGGAGTGAATGTTATGCCGAAATGGACTGGCAACATACTGGGAATAAACACACATAGTTTTTGTATCATCCGACGTCTGATTCTGTCAGGCACATTGGGTGCGACATTACCCACGACACCCAGTCAACATACACTGGCAGCGCTGGCGCATCAGAACGAAAACAACACAACATGCAACACAACCTTGTTACCGCCCTAAAAAACAACGCATATGCAGGTGCTAAGGCCTTGGCAAGCAGCTTTCACAATTATTCCATAACTTCGAAATGACTTTATATTTAGTCACTAATGTCAAACTCAATGCGAAGTTTTAGACAGCAATTCTACCAATTTCAACGAGCTTTATGACCAATATTGTCGCTCAGTTTCTGCATCAACTTGATTGCCATCGTTATTATCGATTTCCAGGTCGTATATAATAAAATCACACAGATTATTATTGTTATAAACTAAACTCACGTTAAATACAAAGACGAACATATCACAAGGCCAGGCAGCACTGACGCGTCTTCGTCTACCTCAGCACATGATATGACAGCTTTTAGTGACGTCAAACTTACAGAGAGAAAAGTGCGCAGTGGCCGATCGGACTCATGACGTCACTGTCGGCGACCAATGGCAGCTCTGCATCTCGCCGAGGTCGTGGGTTCTGTGACGAGTGATGGCGGGGACGGGACGGATATACAGACACACCACTCAGCTGGCTGTCAGCTGACGCAAGTATTTTTTTTGGGGGGGATAGACCGGGGGGGGGCGACATAACAGGTGTAGAGTCCAGACTCCAGAGTTCGAAAAAAACCATCCCCTACGAACTGCCTTCTAGTGTGCAAGCTATTCACATTCAGCATTCACACAAAGAAACAACGAAAAAACACGTGAAAACGACACAAGCCTATCATCACCAGCCACAGGAGGCAGTGGCTGTCAATCAACGCTAACGGCACTGCAGGTGAAAAATGACACACTGGTCCACGACGAACTGGCCAATCACGGCACGGCTGACATCGCCCAGCCAATCAGAAATCAGCAGCAGTGCATCCGACCAATTACAATCTGATCCACTCTACGATCGACCAGACATGATCTACTACGAGGCAATACGTCCAACCAATCAAACTTGGTCCACATTGCGTCCGACCAATCATAAGCTCGGTCGTTCTGCGGGCGACCAATCAAGTCCTCCAAACCTCCGCGACCGACCAATCAAGCCCTCCGAACCATCGTGACGGACCAATCACATTGCGCCGCTCTCCAGTCCATCAGTTTGTACTATCGGCCTTTTGGCGCCGCTGGACCGGCATTGTGACGTCACACCTCTCTGTCCTTGTCCATGACGTCACACCCTTCCATCTCCATGACGTCACAACCTTCCCGGCCGACGCTGTGCCGCTGAATCATCATCGTCGTCATCGTCGTCATCGTCGCCACCGCCACCGCCACTGCCTCAGTGGCCGTTGGAGTTCGGCTGGTCTCCGCCAGATGGCTCGTT
>VOPJ01007840.1:0-26802 GCA_014673585.1 Semibalanus balanoides
GCGGGCCCCCTCAGAAATTTCGGGGGGTCAGCTGACCCCTTTGACCCCCCTGCGTGCGCCACTGCTCTAGGGGGTCCTAAAAAGACCCCTCTGTTAACTTCCAAACCAAGCAACAGAGCAATGCAGTAAGAACAAGCATGTTGCCTGTCATGAGAGGAATCTAACAACTTGCGATATTTAGGTTTCAGGACAACGGATGACCTTCCAAGTCTAGTGAGCGACCTAAGATCGGCCACGTCCAACAGATACAATAAGTATAGCGTTTAGTTTAACTTCCTAACGAAGAGAGATAGACATCGCAAACAGTAACGTGTTGCCTGTCGTGAGGAGAATCCAAAGGCATCCCAATTTGAGTATCTACTATCTATGTCAACTGGTGGTTTTAAGGGTAAGGTCAATGGCCCATTGTGGTCTGGCATGACATTGACGAAAAGGACATAGGTCACGATCTAATAGCCGCATTCACTTACAATTTTGAGAGCATACGTATAATTGCTGTAAACTCAGCTACTGAATATTTCAACAAGATGCGTGTAAAAAGCCATTCAATAAAAAATATCAGGGGGTCGTCTTAGGAATAAGGATCCCCTTCCCGTAGGGCGAGGGTTCATCTTGACCTCATACTTTTCCATACCCCTGCACTATCGAATAACAAAAATTAAGACAGCTTAATAAAAAGATACATATGATAAGGCACCGACTGCGACGAAGATATGCTTATCAACCCACATTGAGGATGGTATGAGCCAGGGGCGTACAAACGCCATGACAAGTGTATGTGTGTATGTGGGGGAGGGGCAGTGTGAAAGGGGGGCAGGGAAGCTAATCTCGTTTTGAGGGAATCCCAGTCTCCCCAAGCAATATTCCTCTATGGATTTTGACTTTTCTTATTTTGGTGCATGCTATATCAATTTTTAATCATTCAACCAAATATAAGGAAAAAATCGGAATCAGAATAGGGAAAGTAAAGGCAAAATTCAAGAGCAATATTGGGAGGAAGCAAGCCGTCAGGCACCTACGCTTATCGTGAGCTGCTGCAAAATCTCACAACTAAATAACACACTAGCCACAGAGCACTCCCACGGCCCCCGCCCCCCCTCTTACCCGCTCCATACGCGTCTCTGTCAGCAGTACTGCCTGGTCACGTGTGCCTGTCAGCGGCGCCATTCACCTGTCACGTGACTGTCACGTGACTGTCACGTGACTATCAGGTCAACAGCAGCCGGCCACAGCTCGGGTGCCCGGGTACAACTCATAAAGCCGCCGCATCCACCACTCGTTAAGATCGTATCCCCGTCTCATAAGGCTGCGCAGGAAGAATTGCGCATCGAATTTACCCCGTTAGGCTCACTCTTGTGTGCTCTTAGCATATGAAAAACGTCTTTACGAGCGGCGGCGAGCAGCGTGTCGGCCATTAGAGAGGCCATATCTCCGCCGTTTGGCAAATAAATTAGCGGCCGCGCATCAATTTTTCACGTTAATGGATCATTTCAGGCTGGTAATTAGGACGCAGTATGTGGGGGCGTACCGGGAGCGCTGGAGGAGGGAGGCCTGATGGTGCCTAGGGTGTCTTGGGCCTGCTGCTGATGTCTAGGAGGCAAGGGCGGCGCCACACTCCGAAAGTACGGGGGTGGAGGCATTTTGAATTAGATTCTTTCCATGCTACGTTCATAGGCGTAATGTTGAAATCCGAAAATGTTGGGGGACACGTCCCTCCGAATTTTTTTAGGGTCGGACTCCAGTCAGAGGAGGTCATTGGAGGTCAGATAAAGTTAATGTATGTTTCTCCTTCATCAGACGATGTGTGTCGTTGACTGTGCAACATTTGTCACATTGGCCAGGGACAACATATCTGTATTAAAATCTTCTCTGACTCTCGAGATGAATGGATGGAGTTTCCCATGACATGTAAAATGACAAATTTAATGAAGCTAAACAGACTTGATGAAGCCAAAAGCGACTTTGACAGGTTGATGACTCTTCCAAGTTCCAAACGGATTGAAAAGAAAACGACTTTTTAATATGAACACATGGAAAGAAATAACTGAGCAAAGGTGTTTGTGCGACAGTTCTGATGTAGTGTTCCCTCGTCTAACGCAAATCGTTTTGCACACAATTGTTGCGGAGGCTCCCTTACACTCTGCCCAGGTGTTTTTGCAATTGCTGATCTCCAAACTCTCCAATCTGGAATCCTTATCGAAGCAGCACGCCAAACTTATTTCACAACAGACCGAAGTAGTCTGAATAACTTTCAAGGTGCTTGCGATGCGCTGTTTTAGCGCATCTGGCACGTATGCTGCAACGTCTAAATGCCTTTGCCTCGCCGCCTACCAAGGATTTTCTATTTCGGCGCAAACAAACAAGGTGCAGAGTTTAGCTACACCTTCTTACAGCGCGTGCACCCTATGCTCTGCGATGGTTCGGCCATGTTCGGTTGTGTGTGTACATGTGTTTGTCTTGGATGATAGGGAACAAAGCAGAGCCCGGGGAGTTCTTACACTAGTCTCAACAGGAAGAGGGCTCCTTGTCGCTGGTAATTGGGTAGTCAGCTTTCTGCAGACCGTACACAAGCAAACGGTGTGTGTGTTAACAGCGATGTAAAATATGATCAGGTGGATGTTAGGCGATGTAGAGAGCATGGTTTCGAAATGTGCGTTCTTTGTTGGTGGCGAGACGAAACAAGGGAACTAACTGCAAAGCTAAGACTTTGCTTGCAATGAGCCATTCGTTACAGAACCTCGACTTGTACCTACAACTCGCTGAATGCCTGCGAGGTAGCAAAAACAAAATATATAAACGAGCGTTGGAAATATTCGCAGAATTTGAAAAGAAGTAAGGGTTGTTTTTATATATATATATATATATATATAATATATATATATATATATTATAATATATATATATAATATATATATGTAGATATAGGTATATATATATATAGTATATATATATATATATATATATATAAATAATATAGAGATATATATATATATCAGAGCTAAACGAGAAAGAGCGAATGTGCTTTTTAAAATGGAATTCAGACTTTGAGAATGTGGCATCCAAACAGTTTGGTTGGGCCATTTTTGGTCGGCCCATGGCCTGCTTCGATTGCAATTAAGATATTGTATGGCACCCGAGACTGATGGACACAATTTACCAAGCGATCCATTGGGAATGGGATCCAACGTTCACTGTTAAATTGCGTTGTGAAATCTGTTGATGTGCTAGATAGATCTATTATTTGACTTTGCGGATATATCGTTTTTGGATTCGGGATCCCTTTCGGCAATCCATGTCCACGTCTTCTCAGCGGACATAGCTCCTCTTCTTTGCACATTCTCGCACCTATCTACTAGCCAAGCTCTCCGCAGCCTCCAGTTTGACTCTGCCCAGACCACTTCACCCGATGTTGGCTCGGCTTCTCGCTGCCCCGTCTCGCTGCCCCCTCTCGCGGTGACCGATGGCAGGATTATGTCGACACTCCGTCAACAGATGTCGCGTCACCCGCCGCCGCGCCGTCAGCTGAGCCGAGTGACGTCACCGAGCCTCTCCGCCAATAAATAGCATCCCCGCCATCTGGACGGGCGCCGAATTTACGGCGCCATCTATCCCCGCGCCACTATTCATATAGAAGATTTGTAGGGCAGTTATGGAAAAATGAGCCATAATATCTCCAGTCAATAAAGTTTAAAATGGCACATCCAACAATGGCGATCGTTAGGGCCTGACAACCTTATTGGCAGTATATCTTGCGGCGCATTGATCGGGGTGGATTTGTGGGATGCCCGAAGTGAAGGGTAATGCTACGGTAAATTATGTTTCAGAGAGTGGCTCGACGGGGTGGCATAAATTTCACCAGGTGATGGCGCGCCATGGAAGCCCACTCAACCGGTAAAAGGCCGTTCATTATAAGGGCGGCTAACGTAAATGTTTGGCCAGCGAACAAGCGATAATGCCGTAAATTACATGACGCAGTGACCTTGAATGGAGGCAGCCATGAATGCGGGCCCAGTTTGACAGACGCGGGGCTCGAACGTACCACACACGCTGTCTTTATATTGAAAGTGCGCGCTGTCTCGCTGCAGGGGAGAGACGATATCACAGAACGCCGTACCACTGTCATAGAGGGAACTGATGTCATAAATTCGAACTGTTGTCCCCCAAACCATTTCGCTCGGGTGAATCCGTAACAAATCCTTGGTAACGGGCGAGGCGTAACATTTGCATTTTCCTTTGCGCATTGACACTGGCTCAGCCCTTGATGAGATTTATTCGTGAGCCTCGAGCAATGGGCTGAAAGTTTCTGCTTCGGTGGAGATGGTTTGATCGTGTTGTGAGGAACACTAAGCACGCACAGCTAGGGAGCTGGTTCGAGCGTAAGCTCCTATCTAAGTGATGAAGGGCTACTGCACACTGGAAGCTGCACATCACTAGGTATTAAAAGCTGGAAGGCGCTGTTCACCTGAGTTTGCCGTTGTTTCACTGAAGAAGAGGTGAGCACTAAAGACAAGGATTGGGTTTTATAATCTTACTTTGTATATTTGTTTACCATGCGCTTGGTGGTAAAGAGAAAGAAGCAGAACATATAACTAAATTGACGCATATAGACCACAAATATACCTACCTAATGATAATAAAATACCAATTACATGTTTCAGCAATAATTCCCATCTCGCCAGTATGAGCAGCGTCCAGTGTTCATCAGAAGGCTGCACAAAATAGTAATTAAATTTATATTCCACGCTTTTGTTTTCAGGTTACTAAATTTTGCGCATATCATATTTGAACACCAACTATTGCTGTTCGACCTGCCTTGAAACATACCAAACGATAACCAGTTTACCGCATCGAATCTTCTTCAACAACCCTGTAACCCCGAAACTGCCATACAAGCCAGCGGGAGACCTGCCGGACCTAAATCCGCATGACTCGTACGCGGGGGTCGCTGGAGCGGGAGGGGCGGAGGGGACGCGGGGAACGGCGGCAGCGACTCCCGGGCCCGGCGTAGATTTACGGCGGCCGCGCTAACGGCGCCGTAAAATAACCGCGGCTCAGACAATTTATGGCGCACATTTGTCTTCAGTTTTAGCGCTGCACGGTAATGTGGCGGGGAATGAATCGCCGTCCGCGGGGCGCAGTACGGGGCACCCCAGCACACGAGAGAGGACATTGGAGACGCAGTGCCCCCCACGGAGGTAGCCGAAACAACTGGCGGAGTCCATGGTAATGAGGTATTGGGCTCGGTGTCTCTCAACACGGGTAAAATCGACAAAATTGACATATTGTAGAATTTGAAAGAATGTCATTTGAACAGAGGGAAGTATGTTGTCAATCAATTTCGTTAGGTGGCGCGATGAAAAGCGAACTTCCGATGTGTTTGCTGATTTTTTGCCGTTTCTTAGATTGGCTCCCTTGACAAACTTTTCGGCCATTTTCACTTTCTCCCCCATTGATCCGAAACAAGACGCCTCTCATGGTGGACCATCGGCAGACTGGGACTTAATTTATTTGGTTCTATTTTAGTCAATATATTTTTCACTATACTTTGGAGAAGTGGCCTCCATTTGATAAAGGACAAGGTACTATTGGTTTCCAAAATACAGCGTCCCGCTGGGTTGGCTTTGGCACAGCAGTTTAAAAGGAATATAGGCCACCTTGGGAAATTATACGGAAAGGATGGGAGATGAGTGCCGATGAGTATAGCACTCATCTTCATCATTCCAAATATTTTTCCCAATGCAGTATATTCCCCTTAACTGTGTGCAAGCGACCCAGCGGAACGCTTATTTTGGAACCAATAGTACAGGCTATTTTCACAATTTTCTGTTGCGGTCACCACCACAAATGACTCGGCTCAAAGACTCGGTGCTACTGCACATAAAATAGTCATCGATTCTGTATCACATTCGTCTTACGACACACACACTCTGACAAATGACTTGGCAACCACCAAACTCCAGTAAACACCATACCCGCGCTCGCTTACGCGTGTGTGTCCCGTGTCCCCACTTCGTCTGTGTGTGTGTCCCATGTCCCCACTTCGTCTGTGTGTGTCCCGCGTCCCCACTTCGTCTGTGTGTATGTCCCGTGTCCCCACTTCGTCTGTGTGTGTCCCATGTCCCCACTTCGTATGTGTATGTGTCCCATGTCCCCACTTTGTCTGTGTGTGTCCCGTGTCCCTTGCCTCTGCGTCTTCGCCTGGCTCGTGTGTGTCTCTTGTCCAAAGCGTGCGCCCCTTGTCCCCGTGTGTGTGGTCACCAGCCAGCGGTCAGCGAACGGCGAGCACAGTCCAAACAGGCGAGCGACGGCGCGGCCGAGTCCAAAGTGGCGCGGCGGAGACCAAAGCGGCGCGCGCGGCGACGGTCAGCGCGGCCGTCAGTCGCCGCTGTCTGGCTCCTGTCAGGGGTGATGGACGTGGCTCAGTGATCAGGCCCGTCAGCGGTATGGACTGGCAGCCGTCAGCGGTACGAACTGGCGGCTGATGACGTGGTTAGAAACTGGACTGCGGTCCAGGATCACTGGCGGATCTAGCGGGGGAGGGGGGAGGAATCGTTGGCGGATCTAGAGCGGGGGAGGGCCATATAGTGATGATGGTCGGGCTCTCGGGCAGAGACTATCATGGGTGCCCAAACCCCAAGCCCAACCCAACCGAAACCCATGAACACCAAGCCCAGACCCAGACGCATACCCATTAGAAATTCATAAATTGATACGCCATGCCCATTGGGGCATTCAGATAAGGCAGAATAATTATTTCACAATTCGCCAACCATTACCCTAGCATGTTGACTTGTATAATATTAACGAGAAAAAATACCATGGTTAAACTCTGGTTGTAACTGTGGGTTCGGATGTTGTCTTCGATTTCTTATCACTGATTTTTTCTGTGTAACTTATAGTCGGTTTGCCATTCTGGATGTGTGTTTTTTATTCTTGCTAGTGCGTTTTTTTTCTGTTTAGTCTAGGCGGTTGGTTTGTTTGTGTTTAGGTTGTGGTTTGATTGTTTTTTTGTTTGTAGATTTGTTGTGATGGTGTGGTTGTTGATGTGTTTGTGTGGGTGATGTGTGTTGTTGTTTTGAGTTTTGTTTGTTGTTCGTTGGGTTGGGTTTTGTTTTGGGCAGCAATCATACTCTCCTGCATAAAAATGAAAAAATCAACTCTTACGACATTATTTCCAAAATTGCCATACACCATCCCGCCAGACCATGAAAAGTCCAAAAATGCATACCCAACCCAGACATTTGGAAGAATTGAGTGGGCACCCATGGATGCACCCAGCCCATGATAGTCCCTGCTCTCGGGTGTCGCAACTGCTGAGGTATATGTCATCCTGATTCCTGAGGGGCATCGGAGCCAGGACATGACCTCCCTCCTACTGAAGCTGAACGATATTAAAATTGTTTGCTGATTTTATGAGAATATTGGCAGTTTTTTCTAAGGATTTTGTTAGATCTGCTCTTATTATGCATGATAGCGAGATCTTTTTGTATTGTTATTATTTTTCTCATTTTGGAGGTACTTAGCTTCAAAATCACCTTGTGGCCTTTCTGGATCAGCCCTTCCCTTGCCAGAGCTCTTACACTGAATCAGAGGTTTTTGAGTGGCCAGCCAGTCGGTCAGTAAACAAAGCTAATTGCGGATACCAGAATTCAATGAGTAACTGGTGACGAATTAAAGATGGTCTTCGTCTGATTCTGTTCTTTTTTGCCTGTAGGCAGGCGCATCCCTGGATTGCCACATGTTGGGACAGATTCAAGGAGGAAGCAAGGTGCAGATTCAGGGGGTGGGGCATCGGCAACGTGGCCCGCCTGAATCGACATAAATCGGCACAAATTACACATTTTCTAATGAAAAATATATATATAACTTCCACTAAGACAAATTTGATCGATGTTAGATGTAGATGTGTATTGAAACGAAACCTGACGTATTTTGGCTTTGGGCTTAGCATTTCGGGGGGGGGGATTCGGTCCCACAAACAATTTTTTAGCGTGCTGGATCCGTCTGACTGGTGGTGTACTGTTTTTGGCGACTACGCGCAGTGGTATCCTTTCACAGCCAAGAGCGCGGTCGTTGTCTCTTGGCATCCTGTGTTTGTCTGCGCGCAGTGGTATCCTTCCATTGCCGCAGCGCTGCTGCCGCCGCAGTAATGACGTCATAAATCGATCTGCAGCTCTCGGCGACGGTCGTCAACGTCGCGGCAAAACTCGGCAAAATGGGCGCTTCGTTATTTACGGGTGCTCAGCTTCGCTGGTAAAGAAGCTTCGGTCAGATAAGACTCGCCGGCTGAGTTAGGGTCACTTGCGAGGAGGCCGAATCGGCGAGGAAGGATCCAATGTCGAATGCTGCTGATGGGTCGGTAAGTGGCTTTTGATCCATTCCGAAAAGTGACGAGGTCGTTATTTTCGAGTTTGCGATATGTGGGCAATTTCTCAGGATTGCAAGTGTCGTTACTGCCAAGGCTGTTAGGATGGGATGATATTTTGTTGGAGCCGATGGGATATATATGTTTGCATCGGTAAAAATTGAAGGCCTGTTTACCTGTTGGTGTAAATAGGAGTATACGCCAGATAAACACTATTATTATTTTCGCCTTTGCGTTGGGTGGTTAGTTTCGCTGGATTGCAAGAGCCCTTAATTAAGTATTATGGTGAGATGGTGTTTTGCTTTGTAATTCGCCATTCTGTATTCCATTTCCCATCTAAGCAACTAATGTGCAGTTTAAGTCCCATCTTAGATTGTCTTTTCATTTGTAATGTTATGCAGGGTTTAATCGTGGGTCCATGGTAATTTAGTCAACAGATCCCGGTAGACTAGATTAGTCTTCTACCCCTCTCAGCATGGTTGGGTACATTTCAAGGCATCCTTTCACAAAACTTCGATCAAGATGGTCCAGACGAACTTTCTTCAATGACCGCGTTCACATTATACTTCCGTCGACATCGGAGCAAATAAAACTCGGGCGAGGAGCAACGCTTTGTCCTCGGCGAAAAGGTCGACGCGACTTCAAAAGATGACAAAGAACAGTTACAGGAATGACCACTTGAATTAATTATTTACAATAAATCACCCGTCCCAGTGAACAAATATACGCCAAATGTTGTCACAATGTCTAATGCCTTGTTGAACTAAGTTTGTTTGTGCTGCACCCGACGCTTATTAACCATAGTTCGTCATGGGTGCCCAAACCCCAAGCCTAGCCCAGCCGAAGCCCATGAACACCAAGCCCAGACGACACGCTATCAATCTAATTTATACAATGCCGTCTGCCCATTAGATTAAGCATTGATTATTTCACAATTTGCAAACTATTTTCTAGCTATTTATGCAGACTAACAGAACAATACATACGCCACCTGAGTGTTGCTGATGGATTTGATAGTTGGCAAAAGTTGATATTTAGGACCCAAGCAAGACCGTCTCAAAATCATAAATGACGCAAGTGAACCCGAGGCAAGGCAGTCTTGGTGACGGAACCACTAAGGTCGTCCAATGTATATTTAAATCTGCACTTTCGTTCGAGTAGCAGTAATCTAACTTTGTGTGCAACTACAGTTCAGATATGGCCATACAGCACATCTGAGAAACTGCCGTCAGCTGTACTTGCTGTGAATTAGCATGCAACTAAGTTGACAGTCTTTATCTACGGTGTAACTTTCGGCTGGACCAATCGGACAACGTCCAGATGTTCTTAAGACCTGCCTCCTTGCGTCCAGTTTGCACCTTCGTAATTAGGACAAATCGAACACTTTCGGTAACTCTATTAGGATCAGTACCTTTGAATAGACATGATATTGAATTTGTTAAAACCACTTACACTCATCTACTACCGAGATTTTTGTTCCATATTGTCTGCCAGCGCTAGCGTTTTTTTATTCATAGCATCACCACGGGACCCCGCCTATCCGAGTTAGTAAAAAGGCCCCGTGACGATCACCAATCAGGCTCACCACTACAGTTGAGTAAAAGGCTCTCGGACATTTAAGACGCAACATAGACGTAGGTACCAGCTACATTATAAATATAAATTAAGATTTACTTTCGCAAACCGCTTATAAATACAACCACTAAATAAATAGCCAATACGACGAAAATAAAAATTACATATAAATTAAAAAACAAAACTTATGAGCATGTAAAGGTAACAGCACGCTCGTCAAAACACCGATACCTAAAAAGTGCTAAGAATGCACCGTAATTAGTTACACGGGCTTTATAAAGTACCAATAACGGTCTGCAAAAACGTCTACCTCTGGAACGCTGCTTAAAAAGGAGTTGACTAGATGTGGTACCCTGCAGAATAAGCACTTTTTTTGTATTTGTATTGTTATTTGATTAAGTGTTCTATGTCATGTATTAGCATATTTACCGGGTTAAACTTCTAGTTGCCAAGTAAAAAATAACGCTTAGCGACATTACTCGAAAATTGTCCTACCCATGCCCTCCTGCGCCTGTAGTACCCAAGAAAAGGCCAACAACTATTACCCAACCCAGACAATCGGAAGAATGCAGTGGGCACCCATGGGTGCACCCAATCCATGGAAATCACTGTATACACATTATGAATTTTTTACAAAAAACGAACTCAAATAAATGTGATGAGACATTTGTATATAAAGGCATAAGGACATAAATAAGCACATGCTGACGTGCACATACATACATTATGCATGATTTCTATGAAAATCATCCAGTTTTTGTTTGTGACGTAATTGGAAGTCTTAAAATGGTCACCTTCGTGTATTACGACTGTAAGACCGTCCGCGACTTAATCCTGACATCTTCTCTCGCTCGTCACCTTCGCATGTCCGCCTGTCCGCCTGTCCGTTTGTGTCCTTCTGTGTCCGTCTGTCCGCATGTCCGCCTGTCCCACCACTTCACTCACTCCCCACCGTCGACCGGCAGGCCGACAGGGCAGACCGACAAATCAGACAGGGTAGACCGACAGGTCAGACAGGCGGTGGACAGGCGCAGTCAGGCGTTCGCCGCCGCCTGTCCGTCCGCCTGACGGATCAGGCTGACACGCCGTCGGCTGACAGGCAGACCCGCGCCTGACAGGCGTAAACGATTACCGCGCCGCCCGGTGTCGAGGGATTATGGGGGGGGCGCTCCTGTGGCGAATATTTACAGTTCGGCAGTCGAAGCCTTGAGCGATCATGAACTCTACTTTGATTTAGCTATTGGTTGCATCAAGAGCATGGGAAATCATAAGGTCGAATGCGAGTTAGAGGTCAATGAGTGGTGATTTATTTACGGGAATGGTTGGCATTATCCGTCCTCAACAGCTGCGGCGCCATTTGCTAGCGCCTAATGGCTCCAGAACGTGCAAAGACGCTTAGGACACCCATCAGACTAAAGTTATAAACATTCCAAATGTGCTTTTTATCAAGTCATACTGCTCCAGAGCATGGGGTATGTGCCTGTTTGGAACATAACAATCTTTGAAATACTTAGGTCGCTTTCTTCTCCAGGCTTCAGCTTGCTTTTCAAGTAGAAAATTATAGCAGTCATTTAAAATAACACAAATGTTTCATTGCGAGAGATCACGACCCATTTGCCCGTCTTTAGTGCACGATAGGGTATCTTTTATTTGTTAAGTCCAATGCTTACAAGGTATGGTTTCTGAATTCTAAAGAACTTCCTGAAGGTCTTTGTTTGAGGACAGACTCAGGACACCGTCTGAATTGTTATATCGCTAAAAAATATTATTTGATTTAGAGAGTCCTATATCACTAAAAAATGTAACTTATGATAAATACATGTGTAAAAGTATGTTTTCATGTACCCATACTCTCAATAAACTAAAATAATGAGTCCACACTTTCAAATCATAAATATGTCGTAGAAATACAATTGTGTGAGAAAAAGGCAATGAAAATAATGATCAAAATTCGCTGGAAAATGTTTCACTCAGGAAAATGTGAGCCAGCACACCACACCCAAGGAACAGCTAGTGCTGCATCCACAGCACGACATCCCCGCCACTGCCGAGTGCCGGCTGCCGCGCCACCGCCCGCCAGGTCACAAAAACCGCGCCAAAGCAGCTTGCGCGCGCGGGGCCGGTTCACGTGCGGCGCAGTCCACTCCGCTCCATCAGCGTCCGTATCGCGGCCAACATCGCATGGCCGACCGATGCAAGGCGACGTGTGCGCGCAGGAAAAGCCGCCGCCGCGCCACTTCAAACGCGCCGCGACAAAAATGTCGCGCTGACAAATGGCGCCCATTTTTGTTGGCCCCGTAGGAAAGTGTGGTGTTGATAGCGGGGGACAGTTGGGACACGCACTGAGGACGTTGTGGACAGCCAGACATACAGGCAGACATGCAGACAGACAGACATACAGACAGCTGGAGTCCGGTCGGGTGGAATTGTGTTCGACCCTGGTAATTTAAGTTTTTGCCAGTCATCATTCTTGACGGCATAAACATTATGGAATTTGTAGTTAGGGTAAAGGTCTAATCTCCGGTCACGTCAAAATATCAGACCTTTTCGTAGTATGCGGTGTAGGAATTGTACATTTTGTAACGCTGTTGCGTGCTGTGAGGGTAGGTAGTGTAGCACGATATGCTAATTACAAACCACCGCAATCGCCGAAGTTTGTGTTATGTATGTGCATACAAACACAACAAGACCTGGCAGTATTGCCCTAAGGTTCGAAATATAAAATGCTTTTATCTTTGGTTTGGTTGCAATATGGAGGTAAGTTATTTGGGACAGTCTTTGCTGCAAGCCACTCATTCATTTTAGAACGAAATAAAATGTATGATAATTCTCGTAACTTGCATGCATGTTTGAGTCGATTGCTTATGTCCTTTTGATTGATGCACACTGCATTTTCTTTGTATTTAACTAAATCCGTTTCTTCCCGATATGTAGATTCAGAGCCGATACTACAAAGGCGTAGAAACAGAGGGTGGTGTCATGGGCTCGGCCACCGGGGGGGGAGACGTGTCCCCCCAACATTTTCGGATTTTAACATTAAGCCTATGAGCGTTGCATGGAAAGAATGAACTTCAGAATACCTCCGTCCCCCCAACTTTCGGGAGGTGGCGTTGCCCTTGGGTAGTGTGGCTATGGCCCCGTCACGATTTTTGCTCAACTCATTTCTTTTGCTTGGTGAGGATTTTTTTTTGGCAAAAGGTTCGCTAAGGCAATACAAACCCAAATATGCGAGGACACTTGTATAAGGGAGCAGGATTTCTTTCAAGACGAGATTCAAAGTTTCACTGCACCGCCCCCCCCCCCTCCAACACACACACACCTTTCGTGACGTGCCTACATCCCTGCGATGCTGTTTAATTCCAATTAATTTCCACCATCATTTTGATTTGGCTGATTGAATCGTTCTTCCTGGATGCAGCATTCCAAAGAAGGGCCATGCAGGTTGCAGGGTTTAAAGGGAAAAGGCTGTAAACAAGCTGTACACTACATTTAGCAACAAATTAACTTCTTTCTAAGATTGTGTGCATTTCCAATGGACACTGGATCTTATCGATAACATATTGCAGATTTTACATTTTCTGTGCCATTTTACATTTGACATTTTATTGTGTTACTTGTTATAGTGTTCACAATCCACATGCCTTAAGTCTAGGGCTTTTGGAGAATGCAGCTGATTTAATGAGATGTTCTCATTTTTGCCAGTGGTTTCTGCTCCTTTTTTCGACAACATGGCTAAAAAGGATAAATGTTGAAGATTAACCTTAGACTTTCTGCTGCGTATTACCTATGGGTGATGCTATGCCATGCTATTGATTAAATAACTTGCTGGGAAATATAAAAAAAGGTTGGGTCTCAATAATGATTATATTACCTACGGATGATGCTGTTAATTTAACCCTGTTCCGTGCTGGGGGGCAGAGCCTTCCCCAGTAGTTTTTCGCATGTCACTTCCAAGCCGTTAAGCCTAGAGTCTTGAAACTTTGTGAATTTTCCTAGAATTGAATGACGGATGTTGTGTAATTTTTTTGAAAAAAAATCAGCCCAGCAGAGGCAGCTCCAGGTTCATGTTTTTGTTAGGTTGTTACGAATGCGGTTGTGCGGCGCATACTTCCTTTGTAGTTTGCGGTGGAATAAAAGACAACGTCCCAGGGAAATTATATATTACGGTTGGTTGGAATAAGCCGTCAGAAATTATTGTCATGCCGATTATGCAATCATGCTTGCTACATACCTTGGATAATATATGTTTTTGGGGCAGAAGGTGCAACTAGGTACATAAATGCAGAGGAGATGTCCTCCGTCAAATTATGCACCAACTTCAAGATTTTAAGTGTGATAAAAAGGATGTTATGTTCCGACATGGTATGCCACCTATCACGTTGTTACCTGGATCCGAATCTGTGGCGCAATAATAGTTACACTCTTTAACACAATTACAGAAATTTAAGCCCAAATGATGATGTTTCTTCTAACCAAAGAAATCAAGCTAACAGCACATGATTGTAAAAAAAAAAAATCCCTGAGTACGCCTATTATTTAATTTTGTGTTTCTTTTTCCTTTCATATATATAAAACCATTGCATTGAAAGCTCAAAAAAACGTTTCGTGCATTTTGAAAATCTGTCAAATCACAATGGGCCGCCAACGACCTTTAAAAAAAAATGCCTATTGTTTCCACCTTATATCCAATTATTTGAAACAAACAAATATATTTTGTGTGCGTTCCAAAAAAGAAATAATTATGCACTATGAATCGAATAAGCGTATGATCCCACGAAACTACAGACCCGCAGCTCTCGAGATTCTATTGGGGCACGAATCTGCCCCCCCCCCCCCAGCACGTTAACGTTATTCTGCCCCCGCCAGCACGGAAAAACCTAGGGATTAATAAGTTTGCTAGTGATAATAGTCTATCTGGCCTCAATAATTATTATAAAAACCTATGGATGATGCAATTGATTGAATAACTTCCTATGAAATAGGTAGCGCCTCAATAATTATTATTCTCCAATGACGATTTTTAGCGCCGATTCTCACCTTCCACCGAAACCAGCACACAATGAGCACACACAATACTGCACACTGCAGGTCTCCAAACCGAGCCTCAACCAAGCCTTACAAGCCTCAACCGAGCCTCAACCGAGCCCAAACCGAGCCTCAACCGAGCCCAAACCGAGCCTCAACCGAGCCCAAACCGAGCCCAAACCGAGCCCAAACCGAGCCTAACAAGCCTACACCGCACAAAGACACTAATGAAATCCCACACAGACACACTTGCGGTAGGGGAGAAACTCCACTAATGCCGTATTTTTACTCGCGGGTTTCCGTTTGTGGTCGTCACGTGTTCATTACTGTGGATTCTGTCGACAGTTTGCGGTGGTCTCCGTAACGCGGCGGTGCCACTGTGTGTCATCCACGCAATCCAATATATCAGGCTGGTATTAAGTCGGAGGCAGGAAGTGGCGCAATCCGACGACATGTTCTTTTGCATTGGCTCGGGGTGAAATATTTTAGACTTGGTAGCATTTGTATTTCATGTTGTATTTGTTATATTGTTTTCTTATTACATGGGTGAATATTTGTATGCATTCAAAGGCAGGGGCTAGCTTATCTTTGCTTTTCAAGGGCCGATCGAGAGGACCATTCGCCCTCGAAACAACTGAAATTGGCCGAAAATTACCATTCATTTTTTTTAGAACAAAATCTAAGCAAATTTGTACATTGCAGTTACTTGCTAAATGCTACATATTACATAAGAAAGGCAAATTTGATTATTTTTTTAGTTTTCCAATTTCCTAGGATTTGCTCCCTCCCTGTCCAAGCCAATTTCTACCGCTCTGAATCCGTCAGTTTAGTATCGCACTGACCCTAGCAAGTATTTCTCGGCCTCTCATTGCTTTCAGCAACGTTTAACCGCTTGCGGCTCGGTAATTTGCGTGTTTTGTTCGTTTTTGTGAATGGTCCACGCCGCCAGCAGTGGTGTGTGTATACCAACGTAGCATTACGCAATGCACACACAGTAGAGCTGATGTACCAATGACGAACAAACCTTCCTGCGTTTTGTGTAATGTGAGCACAGCACATATCACCTGCACTAAAGGTACCTAACCTAACCTAGCCTCAATAGACCTTACGCGCGCTCACAGCATTAGAAGCAAGGCAGCACAATATGATTAACTACATTACTTGTATTTATTTTGTGGTATATGTGAACTCATTGACTTTTTTCTTTCACCACTGCACACACATCTCAATAGGTATAACTCACACATATTGACAAACAGCAATATATACCCCGACCATTAGCGCCTATTTATACCACCATGCAGTAACAGAAACCCACACCAGCCCACGCGGACACACAGACGCACAGACAGACATACAAACGCCCATCGTCTAGCACCGCTCGACCCAGCCACTGATGACAGTGTGATTGTCACCGCCTGACGGCTGCTCGCCGCCACCTATCAATTAACCGCGCCGAGAATGCCGCCGCCGCGCCGTTTTTGTCGCCGCCGCGTCTGAATGGATGGCGATGTGGCGTGCATGGCGCGCCGGTCACACCGGCGGCACATGGCGCGGCAGAGCGGAATGGTGGTCATTAGAGGTGAATATGACCGATAGGGGTGACCGATAATATGACCGATAGGGGTGACCGATAATATGACCGATAGGGGCTGACCGATTAATATGACCGATGGTGCGTGGACGATAATATGACGATAGGGGTGACGATAATATGACCGATAGGGAGTGAACCGATAATTATGACCGATAGGGTGGACCGATAATATGACCGAATAGGCGGTGACCGATATATGACGATAGGGGTGACCGATAATATGACCGATAGGGTGTTGACCGATTATATGACCGATAGGGGACCGATAATATGACCGATTAGGCGGTGACGATAATATGACCGATTAGGGTGACCGATAATATGCCCGATAGGGGTATGACGATAATAGATCGGACCGATAGGGGGTGACCATATATATGACCGATAGGCGGTAACCGATATATGCACACGAATAGGGTGACCGATTAATAATGACCGAATAGGGGTGACCGATAATCATGCCGTATTAGGGGTGACCGATAATATGACCGATAGGGGTGACCGATAATATGACCGATAGGGGTGACCGATAATATGACCGATAGGGGTGATGGAGGCGCGTAGGTCCGGTGAGGAGCTCCGATCGTTTTTGTTTGTTTGTTTTTGGTGGGTTAGATTGATTTGGAATATGTTATTGGAGGAGGAAAAATGGTGTTTGAAATATTTACGTTTTAAGTGCTTATTGGTTCGTGTATATTCGGCATTGTTGGATGTTTGTGAGAATGAAGGAACAAATACAAAGTTTAAAACGTGTACGCATTATCCTGAATTTCGATTTCGTGTTTCATTAAATTGACGGTCAACTTGTGGCAAACTGGTGGCAAACAGCAAAATGTGTCATGGATGCTGAGCTTTTCTGATCATTTGAGCATCCACTATTATCAAGTGCAATTTATACAATACGCATAGATCGTAGATTGTACTTACCTACTAAGCGAACGGTCGTTCCAGCGGGCCATTCAAACAAATGGAATCACCTTAAGCGGGTGTGGGCCATCGCAGCGCTCACGCCGTATTTCGCCGCGACTGCGTCACAATTCGCCGCGGCTGTCGTCGGGACGCGCCTCGTTCGCCGCCGACTCCATTGGCGGCGATTTATCTGTCTCTAATAACAGCGCGGGGACGGCATTTACGGCGCGGCGCGCTGTTTTATTGCGGCGGTGGCGGCGCAATTAGACGATGCTTGGCGCGGCAGCGACGAGGAGTGACGGCTTCCGGCGGTGACAGTAGGGGGACAGATGGAGGGGCTGAAGGGATGAACGGCGTGTAAATGCCGTGTTAGTGAGAGAGACAGAATTGGGGCAGGAAATGTGGGTTCGATTCTTGGGGTGACAAGAATTTTCGTCCTAGTAGTGTGTGCGCTGTGCGTTTTGCAGGAAAGAGATATTTGTGTGTTTTTACATCAGAGTTATCGCACACCGGAAATTATTAAATGCTGTATTGTATTCAATTGAAATGTGTTATTTAAAAGTTATTTTCGATGCACCAGCAATGTGTCACTTATTCAGCTTTATAAACGAAGTCATGTCCAGGCTTTACGGCAGATTCTTCAAACAATCTCTCGCAGGGCCTATTTTAACATGTTGACTGGTGGGAGGGAAATATCCCGCCCCCCAGTGAGACGTTTTGCCCCCTCCCAGTCAAGACATTTTGCCCACCCTGATGAGTAATGTCATTAATTTCATGTCATTTGTCGCTTGGTAGATATTATAATAAAATACAATATACTCACCTGTCATTTGTTAATAAATCTATGAAAATATAATGATAAATTCCATGATGTTCCTTATGTTTAGTATTTTCCAGCAAAATAAGTATTTTTTAATCATTTCCGAAATATCATGAATTTCAATATCCTTTGAACAATTCCTCGTTATCGGCAGAGTAGGGTAGATCAGAGGCTGTTGGACCAGGAACGTCGATACAAAATTGGGAGTGGGTGACGGGGGGCAACCGGGTGGTTGTTCCCCACTCCTATAGAGTTATATTAACATCCTGCTAATCTTGGGGTCCGTAGCGATCTTGGGAAGCCGACCCCTCGAGTGGAGACGACCATGGGTGTAACATGAAGATATTTCCATAATGCTCACAGATATTGTTCTTAAATCACTAATGCGCATGCCGATTATCCCAAAGACTCTTTACTTTCCCACTATGACTCTCTGTGTTTCAAGGCACTCAGGCAGGTGTAATTTGTGTCACTAAAAATATGTTTGTGTTGATCTTACACAAAAGCGCAGTGCTGGGGAGGCGCACCCCCCCCTTGACTTGACTCTTGACTCAAGTGCTGTTGAAATAAATAAATCGACTTGACTCTTGACTCAAGTGCTGTTGAAAGAAGTTAATCGACTCGACTCTTGACTCAAGTGCAGTTTTAACAAATTGATTCGACTCGACTCAAAATTACGTTTGAGTCGACTCAATTTGACTCATCATCACACATTACGTTATTACTTCATGTTGACGGGGGGGGGAGAAGGATCGGGTGTCCCGAAGATCGCATTTTATCTAGTGTAAACTGCGGTTTTGTACCACATTGTATACAAGTTTTGACATTGGGACATCTCAGCTGTCACCATGTCACGCCACCTGACCTTATCTTCAACAATGTGGCTCAGGGGAAGGAGCGTGGCCTCAGTGCCTCCTTGGCTTTGTTCCTGTTGCATTTTACTCAAATTTGTTTGAGTTGACTCAAGTGTGACTCACAACAGAAAAACTCACTCGACTTTTGACTCAAGTTGTGCTTCAAGCAAATTGAATCGGCTCGATCCCTGACCCCAGTGTTGTTTAAATTTGTTAGAGACTCGACTCGTGACTCATCCAGAAAAGACTGACTCATGAGTTGATTCATGACTCAACTTTGAATCAGTTACAAGTCTGGCTTTGACGTCCTCTAAGGTTTTACGAGGATAGCAAAAAATAGCGCCGCGCAGCGCCGCAAAATTTGGCACAGCTGTTGGGGCATCAATTACCCACATAATGTGGGGTATACAAGTTTTGACACCGGGACATCTCAGGTCAGGTCACCATGACACGTTACCTGACCTTATCTTCAACAATGTTTGGGGTCGTGCCGAAGCAAAAATGTTTGTCCGAGAGATTTGAATCTTGCTGGATTTAATAAGGCCATAAGTACCTATAATTCACATGTTTCTGTTTTTTTCTATCGGTGACCATAAGATAAGGTCAATTTCGTGATCTACCATTAGAGTCAATGTGAAAATATGCAAATGCTTCCTTTTCAGAGAATATGCATTAGATCAGGTAAATTCTTACATAATCACGTTAATCTAGCTCATTATTGATGACCCAGGTGCAATTGCTGCTCAGTGACCTCTGCAAGGTAAGCTGGGTTCATCTGACGTCACCAGCACTTGTTTGCCAATACATTTGATATAGTTAAGATAAATACGTGCGAATGACACCACTGTGTTTGTCTCGTCGAGTCGCATCACCTCATATGCAACATGACCTACATGGGTCACAAAGTGACTTTAACCTGAGGTCAAATTTGCAGTTGACCTATAATCCGCTCACCATTATATGATTTGAAGTGTCTTTATGAGACAAACACGATGGTGTCAAATGCAGATCTCTAAGTTCAACCGATAAGGAGATATTCACGGATTTGTTTTACACGAAATGTCATCGTGACATATGGTGACCTCTAAAGCCTAAAATATTGACCTGAGCAAAAGTTTGAGGGCACCAATGGCGATTATTCGAAATTATAAAATTATAGGTATTTATGACCTACATAAACAAATCCTGTCAGTTTCAAACTAATCGTCCAAACACTCTGGCTGCGGTACAACCTTACGTTTTTTGGAGGTGGGATCACTAGACTTGACCTAGTGACCTGACCTGAGGAGACCCGAGGTCAAGCATTGAACAGGATTTGGGCAATTGATAGGCAAACAGTAGTGTCAAAAATTGCGGCGCAACATGACGTTGTTTTCCGCTATTTCCGAAAAACGTAATGGGGACCTTCCACCCCTTGTTGTTGCGCGTGTTAACGTCTGCCACACAGATTCCCCGCCCCCTCCTCCCCAGCCTAAAAATCCTGGCAAAGCCTTTGTATGGATGTATACCTAAGGAAATAGAGTAATAAACCTTTTTTTCCTTCGGTCTCTTCGTGCTCTGGAATCTGGATGCCCAAATTGCACAACCTGCCCTACGAATTGGATCAAATTGCCACAACCATGCAATGGGTTGAGGAATACGTAACACTATATTTCGTGACATTTTTTAAAGTATTAACGTGGGTTTGTGAAAAATAACTATTTTTGTAATTAAGAAAGGTTAATTTTCGTTCCCTTCCAGTCGTTTTGGGCTCTGGCTTGATGCCCACACGGTTGACTGGAAAATTCCATCAACGTCATGCTCTTTTTTATATGTTTGGATCTTATGTTCCCCCCGCCCCCAGTGGTTTTCCCTCAAAATGGACTCTGACTGTCGGTAGCATTTCAACGACTTTCTTGTCGCCATAACAGCACCAATTCAACGCCTTCGTCCGCTGCTAACCTTAGCATTCGACACACTACACAAATAGCCACAAAAAGCATGCTGACCAATCAGTGAAGGTGGTGACAAGTGTTGGACTCAACATCTCGAGTCTACTTCTAAGATCCTCCGAATAGAGAGACGTGCTGACTTGGAATGAGCTATAAAAACGATACAACAAACACATTTAGGAGAGAATGGAGATAAGGATTTTATTTCAGAAAAGCCAAAAAGTGTATGTTGTTAAGCGTAATATTATGTGATTCAAGTGTAGTATTGCAAAATCGTATTATTGCTCTCATTGTATACATATTTTTATTCGAGGGCACCGCTCCAGGGCACCGGGGGCACGCTACCGATTGACTGACATTGACCAAAAATTGATGTATTTTCGCATTTTAAAGGAAACTAGATGGCCCACATTTCACGATGGGCAATATGCTCAACGTGGCAGTAAAGAGTTAAAAGCTAATTTGTTCAGTTGACAGCTTTTGCTTTGCTGACTTTCTTGACTCCCAATCGCTCGAAATTCTGAAAGTCTGCCAGCGCACGTGCATTTTCTGACGGCAGTGGCCGAAGCCCGAAAAACGCAGAGATGCGCCCCTCACGAGCGTAACAGACGTTGCACGTGCTCCAAACTTTAGCATAGACAAGGGGTGCACACTTTGTATTTGGTGTGGAGAAATTGTCACCGCAGCTCTCACCGTTGCCGAGCAGTGAACCGCCAAGTGTGACGGACGTGTCACACTGTCACATCCATCCATCCATCCATCCATCCATCCATTCATCCATACGAACGTTCTGATTTTAATAAGAGTAATCGAAGCATCTTATCAGTGGAACTTTGTTTCGGATCAACTCCTCATGCTCGATGAAGCAAGTTATGAGCTTTAATTTCAGCTAACTCCTGGATTTGACCCCCAAAATTCCCCAAAAAGTCTAGCCGATCTGGATCCACCAGTACACTGCCCTCTGCAGATGACCCCCACCCAACCCAATAAGCAGTTGTCACCGTCGCAATGCTCTCTGACACCAGCAGACAGATGGCGCTATGCACCCACGGCGCCACTGTCTCGGCGCCGCGTGATCGCCGCGCGCCGCGATCGGTCCCGGCGCGCCGCCATCGGTCACAGTGCGCCGCGATCGCTCAGGCCGCGCCGCCTTTGTCGCGTCCGTCGCGGCGCGGTGGGGCGGTCGACAGAGAGCTGTGGTGCCGTCTGTGATGGATGGTGAGGTGGTGACCAGGGATGGTGCTGATGGCAGCAGCCATGGTGGGGCGGTCGACAGAGAGCTGTGGTGCCGTCTGTGATGGATGGTGAGGTGGTGACCAGGGATGGTGCTGATGGCAGCAGCCAGCCAGTCAGCGATACCGCGGGCAGGGCAGATGGATCAGTTGATGAGCACGTGCAAAGCGCGAGGTGGGGTGGAGGGAGACGAAATTTGTGTAACTTTAAAGTGATTAATTGAAATGTCAGGTGGCGCTTTAGCTGGAAGATGAAAAACGAAATGTAAAAACAACTTTAAAATACACTATAATATATACAAAAATCAGAGAAGTAGGGCAAAGGGATTTATATATTTTATTTTTGTATCAGTCCCCGGTGTCCTGTTATTCTGAATTAACCTGAGACCGGTCGCCACCGATCACCGGGTATAAAAACCTCACACGAAGCAATGCGTAAACAAAAGCCTTGGATCATGCACCAAGACAACCGTGGAAAGGATATCATAGCTAAGCTGTGCTATGCCTGTAGTTGAAATGGGTTCATCGATAGCGCACTTCTTATTGAGCGAGCATGCTCATTGATTTCCTTGTAATCCGCTTAGGAACTGCAATGCGCAACGCAAATGGACATTCCCCTTCATTCAACTACGAGCAATATTACCAACGAAAGCTAACGATACCGACTTCCACCGCCTGCAGCTTCAATAAAGCGGCTGTTGAATAAATCAGTAACAAACATATAAAACGCCTTCGCCCATCCCGTTAACGTCCGTCACATGTTCGGCTATTGCCTTCCAGTACATGCCATTAGCACTCATCCAATCTAGTCGTAAAAATTCGGAGATAGCCACTTTCTAAACTAAGCCTTGAACCAACACGGGTAACTTGTTTACCGTCTGGAAGGTAATAGCCTCTCTTGTTTTCCCCGCTCATAAACTGATAATTGCATTACCAAACGCTCGGGTGGGCAGGAAAAATTGCGAGCACAGTGCCACGTAAAGTGGTGTACTACATTACAGTGAAGTGGGGAGCCTAGACGGGGGATTTTTGTGGAAATAGTTGTCAAGTCCTTCGGTGGATCCAGAAAGGACGAAACTTCCCGGCTTATTAGACATGTACGGGTACCTGAAGGCGTAAAATGTCGGAGCGTGCTCTCCCCAAAATTGATCTCAAATCACTAATAGGACACATCCATTTCGATGATCAAAGTAAACCATTTGATACCCATAGGTTTTAGGAAACATGACGAAGTTTCAGGATCCTAACTCAAGTATTCATTGCGCATCTCGCGAAAATAAGACTCCTGGAGCCAATGCATTCCCGGACGGGCATAGATGATTGTGCTTTCTTAGAAGTATGGTTCATTCCTCGTATAGGTAAGAAACTACCATCATAAATCACGAATCTTGAGGGTTTATGAGTCTCTTTGAGTCTACAATATTCTTTTGATTTCTGTTTGGCGCTTGCTACTGCCTCCATGACTTTTACCTTTCCTCTCTCACCTGTGTATAGTAGAACTGCAATACAAAATCAGTGGCATTGGGCACACTGTTTCACCTACTGATAACCACACTGGCATGTCTCCTCGTTCTTCCAAAAAATAACAGGCGCGGTCAGGATTTCCAGTCAGGGCGGGGCGCAATGGCATTAAGTTGCAGCTTCCGGGCGCGCCTACGGGCGCGCAATAGACGACACCCGGCTCGGGGGGGGGGGGGGGCGCCCCAAGCTCCCCCGGCTCCGGCGCCTGAATGAATGTTATGTTTTATCACGCGAATGTCTTACCACTTCTCAAGTCTCACTCATCACCAATCGCCTCTCCCAATGCCTCGTTACCGCCTCCCCTCCCTTTCGTCACCAGCTGTTTCCGGTGCTTCATCTGTGTCTTGCCGACGCGTCATCGGGGGAGGGGTGGTCGGCGCCCGCGGCACCTGTTCCGAAGGATGACTTAACTCTGTTGCGGCCGCGCTCCTGCACACAATCAGCGTGACGAGACGGCGGTGTTTATCCTCGGCGATTGACGCGCGGCGGTGATGGCGGCCGTCGGCGAAACGCTGGTTCTGTGACGGCTGTGACGCTGAGGCCGGACGGCGGCGGCATCGGAGGGAGGATGCCGAGGATCTGTGAGTTCTGGTCTGTGGCGGGGTTATGCGTGCGTGTGCTGTGTGCGTGTGCGTGTGCGTGTGCGTGTGCGTGTGTGTGTGTGTGTGTGTGTGTATGTGTGTGTGCGTTCTTGTGGTCTGTGGATGCTTAGCTACCTTCGGTGTGTGCCCGGAGGATGTGCCCGAAAGGTCAAGGAGCCTAAATCCGCCACTATGTAGACAATAAAACATGTAAGCATACGTAAGTCATGTCACCGCTGTGATGACATCAAATTACTTCCAAGCTATTCATGGGGCACACCTTAGCTTACACTTGTACGGAATATTTGTTGGGAGACAATGATGAAGGGGAGAACAAATTAAAATATATCACGACGAATTCATCCAATTTCCCCCCCCTCATCCCCCACCCTCTTAACGTTTTCAACACCCACTCCAAAATATCTTCCCCACATCGAAAGCGTCCGACCCCCTTCCCCCCCCCCCAGCTCCGAGTCCCGTCTCCGTCGCTCCTTCTGACCTCAGTCTGTTTACACACCACGTCAGCCAACGGTCGGCGGTCGCCGCGGCTGTTGGCATATTTATTGGCGGCGTCTGGCGGCGCTCAGCGGCGATTAGCACGCGCCACGTCCGTCGACGGTGCGCCATGTCTGTCAGCGGCGCGCCACGTCCGTCAGCGACGCGGCGACGAGAAGTGACGCGACGCGGAGTCGCAGCGTCGCTTCTCGTCAGCGTGCCGCGCCGTGCGGTGGTGGTGGGGGTCGGGGGGGGGACGTTGAGTCAGAGTGGGCGGTAGTGGGTTGAGTGTGAGTCAGCTGATACGGCCGTCAGCTGAATGTGTGTCAGCTGATGCGAGGGTCAGCTGAGTGCGTGTTGCAGTGGAGATCAAAGGATGCCGTCTGAGGGATGGCAGATAGTGCAAAGATCGGCTCTAGGGAGTCTCGAGGCTTGTGGATGAGACGCAGTGGAGGTGACAGTTCGAGGTTCGTTACTAGTGATGTCATTTTCACACAACATCCTGACCGATACCGAACCAATACCGAATGGGAGGCATTTTGGTTGACCAAATACCGACCGGTATGCAAAAAATGTCCAAAATTTGACCGATTTCCAAATTGTATACTTAATTATACACACTAGCAAAAATACTTTTGTTTAACATCATAAGTAAAAAACTCACTATCAATGACGTGTTCTATTTAGTATTTACATTAATTGATTGACTTTGGAGCAAGTTTGCAGGATAGACTTTAGAATGCGTAGAAGTGTGGAAAATAGTGCATTGTTTAAGATAAGCTGACCAAAAAGTGTTTGAAAATTTATCAGCCTGATCGACATATTACCAAATCGGTCACAACATTTGTTTCGATAACCGAAATTTTGTTAACCGTTTGACCCCACTATTCGTTACTTAAAGGGAGTGTGCCTACTCTTTTGAAATGTCAAATATATTTTTATTACGGTAAGAAGCTACTGCTTTGATTATTGGTTAGCGATAAAATTTCACGTCTGGAGCCCCTTAGTTGAAATTTTTAACCTATTTTCTGTTTTCATTTGTTTTGTTTAAAACTGCAAAAACGATCGTCCACTATTAACAGAGTAGCGAAAATTTTACATATACTGGCGCACTGGCCAGAGCTAACAATCTTATGCTAGCGTTGTAAGTTAAGAAACAATGTTCTAGTGCGAAAGCTCTCTGGGACTATTATTAATTTAATATTGCTGCAGAATGTGATTGGCGAGACTTTGGAATATCTCAGCAACTAAAAGTGATTCTGGGGAATATGAAGTACATGGCTAAATTCAGAAAAATATGGTTCCTACAGACTAGTGTCAACAACTCCACATGACCAATGTGAGTAGGCACACTCCCTTTAATAGGTTAATAACGGTAATCTAAGCGGAAAGAGGACAGGATCATTTCCCAGCCTCAGAAAATGAGAAGCTCACAACCTTGCAAGATACAGCATGTTCCTTTGGATTTGTTTTTTGTCTTCAGCGAGGAGAAAGACTGACAACGTCGAAAGCTGTGGCAGGGATAGATGGACAGTGGACACCAGCCCCTGGGCCCTGAATTGAGTTAAATTATATCTTACCTATATTTGGCAGGTTGACACTTCACAGATAGTCTCTTATTTGTCTTGATCTTAGCTCTTGCTGCTTGTGAATTTTAAAGTTTGAGCGCTATTAATGTTTCAATAGCAAAACAGAACGGGACGCTGTCCGCCCGGCATTTTCAAACTTAATATGAGTATAAATTAGCATGTTTTGTTTGTAAGGCAATTTTACTTTCAAGGCCGCAATATTATATCATTTAATTCGGTATTTTCCTGTAAATAAGCGTTTGAAATATTGGGACAGTGACCCACTTTTGGTAAGGTCAACGCCATGGCCTTGATCATTAATGAACTTT
>VOPJ01007841.1:0-26801 GCA_014673585.1 Semibalanus balanoides
TTTTCGCACTATGCCATTCTTCAGATTTGAAAGTTGAAAAGTACGGCCCGCCCTACCATCCGATCCCTGCTGGCCGGCGGAGTTTAGAGACGAAATTTTTACGCTCCCGACATGCCTGGAAGTGGACACGGTCCGCCCCGCTCACTGACATCACCTGACCGTGCGACCGCTGCCACCGGTCACAGGCCATCCCAGTCAGGAGCAAATAGTGATCACTGAAGCGACTCGAATCCAGGCATCCAGGCTGCCACTACTGGGATAGGTCAGAAGTCCAGCGCTCTCCCACTGAGCTACAGGGGCGGACTGATTGGATTGGACTGGCGTGGGTAATCATTCGTAATATTAACTATGCATTAATTATTAAATTGTACACCTAAGATTCACGTTCTAAGATAACCCAATGGCATCAAACTTCACATAATCTCTAACCGTCTTTGTCTGCGCCATTTCACAGCTGGCATAATGACTGATAACAGTCTGGATGCCACACGGAGGCTGGCAGCCAAGAAGCAGACATTGGATGATGCGTATGCCGCCCCCGCCAACTTCCTGGAGATTGATGTTGTAAACCCGATCACTCATGGTCTGGGTACCAAGCGATATACAGACTATGAAGTTCGGATGAGGGTGAGTTATTCATGCTTGTTCGCTAATGGTGTATAGTTTCCTTCATTATTGCTATGCACTGTCGATCGATTTTTGGGTCTAGCATGTATAGTCACCTGTCGACATTGGTCTAAGTTGTCATGCTGTCTGTTGGTGGATTGACACGTGATCCTGTTGTGCCGCAGACGAATCTCCCCGTGTTCAAAGTGAAGGAGTCGAGCGTGCGCCGGAGGTATAGCGAGTTTGAATGGCTAAGGAGTGAACTGGAGCGAGACAGCAAGGTAAGGCAGCCGGGCCGGCAGATGTGTGCATATTTGATCTGCAGCGAAGTAGCAGGTTACCCAAAGGTGTCGGCAGGTGTCGGCGCGCCCTTAAACCCCAGTAAACAAACAAGAAGTAGCAGAGTAAGGTCACGGGAACAAACGGGTGCAGATTTTTTCGGAGACGACGGGCTGCAGCACCCGCTAGTCTGAACCAGGGCTAACCGGTGCCGGTTTTCCGATCGCGTTCCGCGCTGTCTAACTCGCCTTCATACAACATACTGAGGCAGCCTACTCAATCTGTTGTGCACTCAAGCAGATGCCTCCTGATACAACGACTCACTGGGGCTTGTGCCACTACAATTCCAATATGAGCTTTGTCACGTTTTGTTTTTGTGTATCTTTGTGTGTCGTTGTGCATTTTATATTATTTTACATTTAACCGTTTTTGCCAATCTTTTTTTGCATTCATATTCCGTCAAAAGACAGAATCACTTCTGTTGACTATATTTCTGTATTTGTGGCAGAACTGTTATGCCATCAGTTGGGATGCAGCAGTGAGTTGGCTGACCGGCGTGTGCACTGCCTGTGTGTGTGTGTGGCCAGATTGTGGTACCGACACTGCCGGGTAAGGCGCTGAAGCGACAGCTGCCGTTCCGCTCCGACGATGGCATCTACGAGGAGGGCTTCATTGAGGAGCGGCGCACAGCGCTCGAGGTGTTCGTCAACAAGTGAGTCCCCTCCGTCTCTATCGGCGGCTTCCCCCGGCCGTCTCTAATGTGGGTATGGTGTGGTGGCAGTAGTGCAGGGCTGATTTGGCGGTTTGCTTTTGCTGTTGTGCTTCTGGCCATCTTGGGTAAGTAATTTTGGGCTCCGGTTTGGATCGGTTGTGGACACATTCGCTGTACTGTTAACCCGCGCCCCGCTGGGGGGCATAATCTGCCCCCCCCCCCTCCCGGATTTTCTCAATAACTCAAAAATCATGGCAGATGCCGACGTGAAACTCGCAGTACCTTATCCGACATCAATTTGACGTCTTCTCCAAAAATTTCGATGAAATTGATAAATATTTGATGACCTTTTGATGACGTCATGTCTGCCATTTTTTGGGTGATAATAACGATGAATGTTTGAAAAATCATAGAAAATGGAGGTGTGAAGCAAATCAAAAAATAAAAGCATCAGAAAGGTGGGAAATTGCTTGTCTTCAAAATAGCAATCTCGGATTATCAACATGGGCGCCATATAACTCTTTTGTTGCGGCGCCCTTAAGCCCAAATCATCATCATCATCATCGGATATCAACATTTTGAGCTATTGACCCCAAGAAAAAAAATCACAAAACAAAAATTTTCAAAAATATTTCAAAAACCGAAATATAATATATAATCTAATAATTGATACTTAGTAAGAGAACTAAGTATCAACAAAGCCCAAACCAAATTTCAAAGCAATATCTGAAAATTTGACTGACTTATGACTCCCAAGTGTAAGTAACTCATGACGACATTTTTCAAATATCTTTTTTTGACCTTTTTGACCAGATAGAGACAAATAAACTTCACAGCTGTTTTTCTGAGACAAAACTGGACTATAAAAATTTATTTGTGTTACAAAATTTCACATTTTGACCTCATATGACCTGACTTTGACCTTTTATGGTGTCAGATTGTCAAAATGGCTTCTACCATCGAATTGCACGTGTAAAACAACCCATAAAACATATATCGCATGAATTTCGTAGACCTCTTGCCATCAGTGACCTTTTGTGACCCGATATTGACCTTGACCTTTGCTTAAAATTTCGCTTTTGCTTAATTCATGAGTTTCATTAAACCTTTGAGAGCACTTTGTGCTTAATTAGTTACAATATAAGGCTTTGGATAGAAAATATGACCCAAAAACTAAAATATCTCCATTTTGACCTTTTACCTGACCTTGACCTGACATATGACCTTATTTCGAAAATTTAACGTATGCTTTGGGTGCGTATCAATGCGAACTTTCGATTGCCGTATTGCGCGTCTCGTTACGGTTATTGGTTCAGAAGATAACGAGAGGGGGCAGAATCTGCCCCCCCCCCGCCCAGCGGGGCGCGTTCGGCTGGATACCCCAGCGGGGCGTGGGTTAAGTCGCAATCGCTGAAAATGTAATAATGAGTCAAGTATTCAGTCTCCGATTTCTTGACAGGGCAGGATTTGTCTCGCTCGGAATCTAAGTTATGTGTGGTCATTTATCTGTGGGTTTCCAGGGCTCATATTTATGTTCCAATCAGGGTTCACCAATGTTTATATTTATGAGCGATGAAATATAGATATTCAGTGCATACTCTTGCATTATTCTATTTATGAAAATCACGTGTTTGTATGTGTTTGTGTACTTGGACATTGGTGTGTAGTTGTGTACATATTTTGTACATGTGTGGAGAAAGTAGTATGGCAGGCAGTGTCCTAGGATTACTTAAGAGCCAGGGTGCCGAATGGAAAATTCACGCTGAAAATCAGCCAAAAGAGTGGAAAATTGTACCTCCAAAAGAGCCATTTTCACGAATTCATACCACACAAAACTTGATAAATTTTCTGACTTTTTACATATTAAAATAAAAGAGTGAAAGATAATATCAAAAGAGAAAAGAGTGGAAAATAACCCTTCAAATTGGGCAAAAGGAGTGGAATATTATGTATTGTAGTGTCGCTTTGCACCCAAAATTCCCAATCCTAGGACACTGATGGCAGGTGTGGCCAACATTTCATTTTTGTGTAATGCAAAGGTGTTGGAGCATCTTGTCGGGCTACGAAAAAAATATAGAATACCGTTTGGCACCATCTTTGGAAACGTTTCTCCACTCATGCGTGTGTATGCAATTTGTGTAAGTCTCGCACCAGCTTGTCTGTAACTCGCTGCATCTCTGGACCGTAGATGACCTGTCCTGTATCGCCACCGTCGTGTTCGTGACACCATTCATCGTGACGGGAATTGATGTCGTGCTGCCCACCGTCTCGTTATCGCTGGCCGGGGTCATAGACGCGTGGCATGTCACTTGTGTGCGGCCAGGTGATGTCGCAGACTATAGGCTGCTCTTGTTCAGCAGTCATGTCTGATCGAACTCGTTAATGGGAATGTTTCATCTTTGTATTGGTTTTGAACTGAGATAGAAATTATCCTAAGGGACTGTCCGCACCTTTTTCCCAAAGTTCTCAAATGTACGCCCGCAAAATGTGGTGGCTAAATATTAAGTAATTGATGCCGAACACGATTATGAACCATTTGTTTCACACTAAACAGTGGCTTAAATTTCATAAAAAATTACGTTTAATATTTGGGCTGATGACGTCATATGAATGGATTTTTGGGGAATAGAGAAAACCTTCACGCTGCTATATGTATGACTAGTGTATGGCTTATGTACAGCCAGATGTAAAACAATTCGACTTTCACAAACATTGGGTAAAGAGAAATGACGACATCGATTAAGAACCCTAATGCATATAAAATACAATAGGGTTTCTTTGTTGGAGGGAGATGTCAAAACCAAATCAAATTTCTTTGTGATTCGACAATCGGTGGTTATTTTAACTTACTACCATGCATAATTTAAATGCCCAAGCACGGAAAATGGCTAAATCTCAAAAACTCAAATCTAATGTAAGGTGGGACAGTCCTTTAAAGGGATCCTGCCACTTGCCCAAAAAGTTATCAACATGGTACGCGCCATTATGTGGTGCCATAAAATATGAAAAGTGATTGCCCTGCTGAACACGAATTATGATATCGTTTTCGTCTCACAAAAGTGCCTCAATTTCTTAAAAAAATTGCGTTTTTAGTATTTGGCTGAATGACGTCATATGAAGGAATTTGGGGAAATAGAAAGAAACCATTCACCGCTGCCATAATGTATGATAGTGTAATGCGCTAATGTATGGCCATGTAAAAACAAGTCGACTATCATCAACATTTAAGTAATGAGTGACGACGTCCAATCCGGATTCAAATACACTGGGACTGGGGGATTTTACAGATGTCAAAATCAAACTCAAAAATTTCTTTGTGATTCGACCTCGGTGGTTGTTTTAACTTATACTATGCATAATTGCAATGCCAAACAGCAAAAATGGCTATCTCAACTCAAATATAATGTTAAGGTGGCCGTGTCCCTTTAAGCCGTTATTGAAAAGTATAAATTACTAAAACCATTTTTTAATGTACCTTTATAAGCAATTGAATTTATAACTTGCAAAATGCGTCTGGGCTAGTGCCGCCGCTTATTGGTGAACAGCGACTTCAAGATGGTTGGTCCTGGGAGAAAAACGACTTATATTTCTCAAACCTTGACTGGATTACCTGCTGCGAGCTCGATAACAAAATACTTGCTTGTATTTAAGTCGCCAGAATTGTCTACGAAGATTGTACCTATTCTCTATAGCTCTCTATGGGCGTGATCGGCAACAGAGCGAATTAGTCGGTATCATGACGAATTAGCTGGCATCACGACGAATTCGTCGGTATCACCGAGTTTTACGTTCGGCAACACGACGAATCAGCGAATGAGCTAATTCGCCCAACGAATTCGCGCTGCGGAGCGATAATATTCAACCCAGTCGTCGGGAGGGCGAATCTGTTTTGCAGTGCTTTTCAAACTTTAGGAATAGAGAATATGACTTGCCTTGTCTCTAACAGTGAATATAATTTCTGAAAAAGTGTTTGTGGTATTGATATTTCTGATAACGTGTAAAATAACCACACAAGCTATGAAATGGCGCAGCTGTGACAAATCCGGCGGATAATTTAGTTGTTGCCGAACGCACGAGACAGCTAATTCGTCGGAGAGCGAATTAGCTGGATTCGTCGGAGAGCAAATTCGCTCTGCTACTGATCACGCCCTATAGCTCAATAATGACGTCATTGTTCCTTTTTTGTTAAACTTTTCGAGAAACAAATACCACCATCGTTTTTAGCAGCACTTGCCACTTGCTTCATATGTTGTGCCAATGGGCGTACATTTGACAACTTTCAGAAAGCAGGGCAGGTCCAAGGGGTGGTAATCTGGCCATCCCCCCCCCCCCAGCCACCGGTGACCCCTCCCAAACTACCGTTCTGGATCCGCCGTCAGAAAGGTGAAAGATTCTCTTTCATATCCTTGTCATGACTGTGTCTCCGTGGCTGTATTCGGCTACATAAACAATGAAAGTGTTTTAATGGGCGCCATATGATCATATAGCAGTTTCGGTGCCCTTAAAAAATAGTCCACATTGACATGCTGTTTCGAACTGAGATAGCAGAATTGTGGCTTGGATATATAAATGATATGATCCACGGTTCGTTTATCCCAAAATTCTACCACAACGGCTCAAGAACAGACTTTCGAACGAACCGCCGAGGCTTATACCAGATGGACGTTGACGTCATAGCATTATAGCCAAGATTTGTTCTTTAAGTCAACCGACATTGGCTCGCTAAACTGTTGTGTCCTTGGCCGTTGGCGCTCTATTTTTGTATTGCTGCCCCTTATAGTTTGCCGAACTGACAACCACAATGGGATAATCTTGTCGAGAACAAATACATAAATATTCAGCGCAAATCAATATCACTCATCGAATAAAAAAGCGCAATGAGTTATCCAGTAATGATGGATGGCCCACTATTGTTGTCGGGCAGCCGTGACGTCACGTATAGTTGGCATTGACCTCGGCATTGCTCCGCTTCGTTCATGTTTAAAACTTCTGAAAAGTTTATCTGGTATCTACTTTCAAAGTATTTTTTCAGAAAATACGAGAGGAAAATATAAAAAATCCGTTCGTTGACATAGACATAAAAAATAGAATGCATGTGACGGCACAGAAGAAAGTGCTACCAGATGGCGTACCTATTGTGCGTAGCTACAGCGTCGTACAATACAGCGCACATGAGCGCACTGTTTGCCTAATTCGATTCACTATAAACTCGGGAGGTATGACGCGTTTGTGACGTACATCCGAAAATGACGTCATGGTGTATAATATTGTAGGTCATCAAAATTTCCACAGTTCCCTGGTTGTATGACAAATTATCAGCATAATCGTTATCTGCGTAATTTGTTAAGTCATTTCACAGCATTGCATTGAATCTACCACGGGTGGACTATTCCCTTTAAATCCGAAAGCAGCAGGAAGAGTATTTGTCACACTGACCATGATAAGATAAGCAGGCTCGCAGATTAGGCTGTGACTGTGATGTGGGAGCCGCTATCTCGCTGTTAACCAGCGACGGCATGGAATGTCAACAACCATCAGCTGTTTGTCGTCGGTGGTACTCTTGGCTCGTGTGGACCATGGGGCCCGGGTGTGGGGGTGGCGTCTCGCAGCCAAATGGACAGCGCTGGCCTATGCCTGTCCTCGTGTTTTGTCTGTGGATCGATAGACATTAGATAAGAGCGCTGCTATTGTGTATTCATGAACCTGAGTTTGAAGACGCCTGGCGCAACTGCTAGCTTAGCAGTTGTCTTAGTCTTAGCAGCCTTAGCAGCTTAGCGTCTTAGCAGCGGTCCGACCTTAGCGCGCCGCCTCTAAAGTACTCAGAATCTGTCACTAAGTGAGCAGTTACACCACTGCGCTGACCGCGTGTCGTGACTGGTGTGGTGTGTCAGATCTTTTAACCCCTTGTGTGTGTGTGTGTGTGTGTGTGTGTGTGTGTGTGTGTGTGTGTGTGTGTGTGTGTGTGTGTGTGTGTGTGTGTGGTGTGTGTGTGTTGTGGTTGTCGCGTGCGTCGGCGTCGCTGTCGCGTCGCGTCGCGTCGCGTCGCGATCGCGGTCGCGTCGCGTCGCGTCGCGTCGCGTCGGCGTTCGCGTCGGCTCGCGTCGCGTTCGGCGTCAGCGTCCGCGTCGCGTTTCGCGTTCGCGTCGACTCGCGTCGCGTTCGGTGCTTCCGTGCCGGCGCGTGCCGTCGGGCGGTCGCGTCGCGTCGGCGTGGGCGTCGCGTCGCGTCGCGTCGCGTCGCGTCGCGTACGCTGTCGCGTCGCGTCCGCGGCGCGCGCGCGTTCCGGCGCGCGCGTGTCGTTCGTGCCCTCGGCTTCGTGCGTTGTGGGCTTTCTGACTGTGTTGTCGCCCCCAGTTCCATCCTCTCGCGTCGTAACGTTAAAGCGCTGTCTTGCACATGTTCCTTGCATGAGCTCTTCATCGACAGAAAACTACGTTTCCGGCATAAAGACTACAGCAAGCATGTATGGCCCATGTTTCTGAAGCTTGGACCTTGCCCCCCCCAGCCTCGGCTCTGCTCCTTCGCACCAGTATATCCCTGTCTCACCGGTCCGCTCGTCACCAGGCACCTGTCCACTCCTCTGGTCCGCTCACGTCACCATGAAACCTCGGCTCGCTGGTCCGCTCCGTCACCAGGAACCTTGGCTCACCGGTCCGCTCCGTCACCAGGAACCTCGGCTCGCTGGTCCGCTCCGTCACCAGGAACCTCGGCTCACCGCTCCGCTCCATTGCTAGGAGCCTGCAGAGGGAGGTAGGAGCTGCCACCGATCTGAGGAGCGTCTGAGGAGAGCCGGCGGCACCTCCGTCAGGGAGTCAGTCGCCATACGTGACACCACACGCCGCCTGTGTGCAGTGTGACGCCGTGATGTGAGCGCGGGCGATGGAGAGACGGTGAGCGGTCGGTGCCACTCTGCCGCGTACTGCCGCCTCGGCCCCCAGTGTCCCGACCGCCCAGACAGGGCGCGATACGCGTATTCCGCAGTATAACCCTCAATCGTATCTGTCTACGTAATCCTTCGCGTGCGCGACCGGTGTACATTCGATATTCCGCTTGGCTTGGTTTGCCGGAGCCCGGGCGGACAAGCCGGTGTGGTGTGATCGGGGCCGCTCGGGCTGCCGGCGTGTGTATTGACTGTCGGACCGCCGGGCTCGACGCCACCGTCGCCGCCATCCCACGGCACCCCACGGCACCGCGCGGCCGCGATACGAGAGGGCCCGCTTGCTTGGTGGAATGCTCTATTTATGTAAGGAATTATGCTAAGCAGTTGTTATGGTCGCATGCGAATACACTATGTGATAAGTAGTGATGTGTGAGGGGAGATGTGTATGTGAGACGAATAGGAGTCGTATTACGCGACAAGGCGGTGTTTCCTTCACCTTTGGTGTGGGAAATGGGCATACTTATGATTGTGTTGTACTGTCTGCCAAATTTGGCAAAATTGCAAGAATTTAATCTCATTTAAACAGACATTTCTAGTTTTTCCCTATTTAAAGCTTATCCTGTTTGCTGGAAATAAATATGAATGGAGGGAAATTCCCGTTTGGATCGACAACAGTGACCATCAGCAATAGTTAATTTATGGCTTAACCCTATTCCGTGTGGACGGCCAGAATTAAGTTAACTTGCGGGGGCAGATTCTGCTCTCCCCCACCCCAAGAGATCTCGAGAACCGCTCGGTCGATTTCGATGGATCAAACACCATTTGATTCGCCATGATTTTGTATCACGCATTTTTTTTCAAAAAGGGATCAGCGGGGCAAAAATAATATTTTTAATGTTATTGCGGTCCATGTGGTTCGACAGTTTGCTGAGAACAAACGTTTCTGGGCTTAAAATGTACTGGTCTCAAAATTAAAGGGAATATAGCACCTTTGGGAAAAAGTATGTAAATGATGGGAATGAGAATGCCCTGATTAACGGGTCCTGGCATTCCATTTTTGAAAAAAAGTTTCAGAATTTGTTGTAATTTTGAAACCAATAGTTACATATGTTTACATGTGACGTCACACCAATCATAAGTCAGCCGATGTGAGCTGTAAGCGAGTTGTGAACGTCACAAGGAGGCAATCGAACGGCAAACTTTGCCGCCCGCCCAGTGACAGCTGCTGTGCCGGCAACCGCACGATGGGTGCACCGGTACGTACGCGACTGGCTGGGTCGACGCGCTCGCTCCGCCGGGTAAGGAGGTGGGGCACGCATACGTTGAACGCACTAGTGTGCCGAGCGGCACTGACCGACCGTCGGTGACAGGTCGGGGCGGACCCAAGGTAACTGAAATACTGGGCGGACGTTCAAAAAGCGAATTGCGGTGGCAATCACAGTGGAGTAACTACTGAGACGTATCGCGAAACGTCACGGGGATTTGTGACGTTGAAATATGCCCACAATAACAATGCCCAACGGTTTTTGCGTGGAAACTCCAGCAACAAGGTCGCTTTTGGAGGGAAACATTTCGGATTTGGGGTTTCTCAGCACAACCGACAACTATAACAACGATGACCTTAGCAAGCTTATGACGCGTGGATCATCGGCGTCTCCTGAGAAGCTGGCATGGTAATGGCGAGGGTCGCCGAATCCCACTGGTTCCCGCAGCTATCTTAAGTGGTCGTGGGCAGATGGTTCGAGGTCGGCTCTGAGGTTCCGGCCTGTTGGATTTCGGTGTCCCGCGGATTCTGAGAGATAAATTGGGCCCATACTTTTAGCCTTGTCGTAGCCGACCTCACCGCAGCTTTCCTTCCCCATTGGTCGCATGATATGCTATGCGGATGACACTCCAGCTCTCGCTAGCTCGCTGCCTACAGTGTATATGTGTCAACTAAAAATTCGCTTGAGGAGTCATGGCATCGGTGCACAACTGGTTCAAAACAAACCTCTCTGAAACTTGAACGCTTCCAAAACCTGACTTTATTTTACTCGGCACGAAAAAACATCTCTGCGAAAAGCTCGCCACTATTCAATTGACTTTTCTGGCAGCAACTGAGTTCGCGTCATCTTACGCAATCAAATTGTTTGGGGTGATTGTGGACCACAGGGCACTGACCTGGGATCAGCATATCCTTAGTTGTGCGCCGATGCTACTTGCATCCTCGTGTCCCTCAACAGATTTCGACGCCACTTTTCTACTGAAGCCCTCATCACAATCAATCGTCAGGCTTCACGTTTTTTCCCAGAGCCATATACTGCCCTGCCCATTTGGGGCGGAGCACGCTATTAATCAAGTTACAAACCGCGTCATAAAAGGTTATTAACACTCGGCAGCTTCGTGTAGTTGACGCGGCGTACGTCGCCGTGATCACATCACTCTGCCTTTAAACTCCTGCACCTGGTCAAGAATCGGGCGAGCTTGTCGAGGAGCGCGAGCACTGCCGATCAAAGACGTGTTATCCGTGGCGTTCCTAAAGACCCAGACGCCCCCGCGGCCGTCCGGTCGATGTTTACGCGGCGATCCGGACATAGCGACTCGCGAGACACGTTCCCTGAGTGCACCGAGCGCGTCTCCATCTATCGAGAAGTGCGGCTCTCCCAGCACTCGAATGTTTTGCTACCGAGCCGCCTCGAGGGCGCGAGTGGAACAGTCTGGATCTCTGCGAGGATCAGCCAATGCCGTCCAATGCTAAAAAAATCAAAATGGCACGTCCGTCGACGTGGCTTGTGTAAAATACGCAGCGCAAACTGAGTAGGGTATGTTTTTGTGTGTGTTTTTTGTCTTATCATTGTCCTTTGTTTGACTGATGTGTCCTGAAAAAACTGTGTTCGCACGGACGGACATGAAATACATGAACATGAACATGAACATATCTCAGTTAAAAACTAATGTTAAAGGTGCTATATTCCCTTTAATTAAAAGTCAAATACCAAAATTAAAGTCATGGCGTATTCAGATATAATTTTTGGGGGAATTTTGTTATAACAAATATGTGCTGTTCGTGATTGTTTTAGGACGATATGAACGTCAGTGTGGGCAAATCATTTGCTGTAATTTGCTAAATAATATATTGCGCATAGGCGGATCCAGGTAAACGACGTGGGGGGGCACCATGCGCGTAAGGTTTTTATCATCTTGCTGATTTAAAGGCGGACCTAATTTGAGGGAGGGTATCGCCTCCCATTTTATGCACCTGAGTGCGCCTCTGCCAAAAATATTTTCAAACCCAGTATGTATTATGCATATTGCAGTGAAAATCTTTCTGACGCATGTATTGCACCGCAAACTACGAAGAAAGTATGCACCACACAACCGCATTGGTAACAACCTCCCAAAAACAGGAGCCTGGCACCGCCTCTGCCGAGCCGATGTTAAAATTTTGGCAAAACACGTGTAAATCAATTATGGGAAAAATCATACAATTTCAAGATCCAGCAGTTCAGGAGCAGCAAGCGAAAAAGGGCAAAATCTGCCTCCGCAAGGAATAGGATTGACATCACCGCAGTTGGAACATGACCCTGGTGAACCTCCACCGACAACAGAAATTGTATCCGAGAAAAATGGTACCCAATACCATACGGCTACGAGCCGTTTGACAATGGCATCCGGAATCGTCATTGTTCCGTTTAGCCCTATTGCCGCCTGGTGAGATGCGTTGGCCTTGGGCTTGAAGGGTGCGATCCTTGGCTGAAGGGTGCGATCCTTGGGCTGGAGGGCGTGCGATCCTTGGCTGGAGGGCGCGATCCTTGGGCTGGAGGGTGCGATCCTTGGGCTGGGGGTGCGATCACATTGGGCTGGAGGGTGCGATCCTTGGGCTGGGGGGTGCGATAGCCGTTCGAAGGCAGCCGCCTCTGTGATTGGCCATTGACCAACCACCGTACAAAGTCCAAAAGCTCAGCTTCCTATCACTCCAGCATGTGTAACAAGTCCTCAATCCCCTAAAAAAGACCACCTCCATCGGACTTGGGTACAAATTATGGGCTGTATTTCTGTCGGCGACAATAAACGGCCATGCCGCCCAACAGTCGACACTCTCGTCTACCTAACAATGGTCCTGCTGATAAAACTCAGTCCGTATGGCGCCGCCGGGGCCCACGGGACGGCTGCCGTCGCGTTCGACATTGGGCAGGGCTAGGGAGGTACACAGCTCGCCCCCTGTTCAGGGGCCCATACACGATACTGCGGCGCTCCGCACGACAGGCGTCCAGAGTACACGGCCGCCCCAGCAGAGTACTACGGCGGCAGCGGTGCAGCTCCTGACGGCGGCAGCGGTGCTCCTGACGGCGGCAGCGACCTGGTCACGCCGCGCGACGCGTCACACCCAGCGTGCGCGTACAAGACTGCAGTGTGAGCGATGCTTTCGACGGCGGCAGTGGCCTCCCCACCGCAGCCGAACGCTGACTACTACACGGGGCACACAGGAATAAACGCGCCTGCCCACCCGGCACCATAAACGCCAGCGTTGACGTCATCATGTCTGGCACGCACGGCCGTGTCACCTACCGTCTGACAGCCGCGTGCGTGCTGCGTTGTCAGCAGCTGTCATGCTACCCTCTCCAGCAACACACGACGTCGATCAATACCGACCGTACGTATAACAATACATGGCTATTCTGCAAGCACGCAGGCCAGCTGGTGGCGACGCCACACATCATCCTGCGACGCAGCCAAGCAGCGGCCTCCCCACATGGTGAGGCCCGCCTACAGGAGACCGAGCCGCTCCACGGCAGCGTCACACGCACGAGTGACCTCTCCAGTGACCACGCGTCATCGTTACACCTCTATCGCTTCTCACGCCACTTCAGTTCCGACCCGTCCTCTCACAGCGCCATCTGTCCGCCGACTCGGGCGACACGCCCACACTTCCGTCATCAGCGCTGAGTGCCAGCGACGTCTCTTCGCACACGCCACTCTCGTCGGTCCGCCGGCCTACAAGAAGTAGGGTGTGGTGATGCTGGGAGGTACCTTGCGGTTCTCCTCAGGCACGGCGCTGAAGATCTTCACCTGCTTGTTGTTGATGTCGTTGAAGCAGAGCACCGCGGCCACGTTGCCACAGCGGTAGCAGTAGTTTGGCGCAGACCAGACCGTCACCAGCTTCTCGTCGAACACGTACTTGTACCCTGCACGACACGGACCGCCGACGGCACAGTTAAATGGCGAGTAGAATACGGGGGACTTAACCAGCAGCCAGATTTAAGCCAGACACATTGCAACAAGTTCAAAACTGCATTTGGCATCACCGATATGGCCAAATAAGTAACGAATATTGGCTACAAAAGGCACAAGAGCAGTCCGCGTTACAATAGTACACAGCCGAAGCAGAACAGTCGAAGTCACAAAACACGGCTCAATGGCCGTGCGGCCATTGAGCCGCGGTTAAAGGGACTGTCCCACCTGCAAAAAATGTGTCAAATGTACGTCGTTTGTGGTGCAAAATAATGAAGTGAATGCTGCTCGAAACCACGATTATGACATTTTGTTCTCAGCGAACAGTGCTCAATTTCATAAAAAAATAAGTTTTAATATTTGGGCTGATGACGTCATATGAAGGAATTTTTAGGAAAAAAGGAACCCTTCACGCTGTTATAAGTAGGACTAGTGTATAGCTAACGTATGGCCTAAGGTAAAACAAGTCGACTGTAATCAACATTTAGCCAAGAGAGACTACGACATCGGCTCACGGCCACCATTCAAATACATTGGGGGTGGCGATTGTTACATATTGCAAATCAAACTCGAATTTCTCTGTGATTTCGACCTCAAGTGGTTGTTTTAACTATACCATACCATAATGCAAATGCCAAGCACGCAAAATGGCTATCTCAACTCAAATATTATGTTAAGGTGGGACAGTCCCTTTAACGTTAACAGCGCTGTTAACGTTAACCGCTACCTTCGCGCCTGATTCAGCACTGACCCTCGTTAACGAGCTGGTGCGCACGACAGATGAGCTTCAGGCTGTTCTCCATCATGAACTCGTGTGTGACCTTGGCACCGAACAGCCAGCCGGCTCCGCGCGGACTGGTCGACCACGTCTCCACGTCCTCCGGGTCCGACCACACCAGGTCACAGAACGCCCCTGTGAAGAGACAGGTCAGACAGGTCAGAGAAGGCTCATGTGTACAGACACCAGGTCACATAAGGCCCCTGTGAATAGATAGGGGTCAGAACAGGCTCCTGTTTACAGACACCAGGTCACAGAAGGCCTCAGTAAATAGACACCAGGTCACAGAAGGCCCCTGTGAATCAGAACAGGCTCATGAACAGGCTCATGTGTACATACACCAGGTCACAGAAGGCCATGTAAATAGACAGGGGTGAGGAGAAGGCCCATGCGTACTGGCACCAGGTCACAGAAGGCCTCCTGTGTACTAACACCAGGTCACAGAAGGGCCCTGTGTAATAGACAAGGGGTTGTGTGAGTCTGATCTGTTAGCCGAGTCCTCCGCTAGATGGCAGTGCGCCTGCGGGAGCAATACATCTTCTATGAAGCCACGGCCGACGCTGTGGAGCTGGCGAAGCTACTCCGTGACTCGAACATGGCGCAGCCGACAGAGTCCGAGGGGATCTCCGAACACAGTCCTCCGAACAACAGAGTCCGAACACAACTACCAAGTGACGACGAACCCGTGCAGCCGGTAGCGATACGGGCGCCGAGTGTTGTGTCCGCTGCGACGGCGAGAGACGCTGGACGCCGCCGACTGGAACCGACTAGTGACCGCGGTGCTTCGTACCGTTTGCGGCGCCAGCGTTGGGACGATTACGCCATGTTGACAGGACTGGCTAGCAAGCCACCAGCCCTACAGATGGCGATCCTCTGAACTTGCCTTTCGGATGAGGGCAATGACGTCGTGCGAACTCTGACGCAGCAAGAGGAACATGCGGAAGCGACCTGACCACATGTCTGTAAGAGTTCTGGCCCCAATAACTCGATCACCTGCGAGCCGGGTTCAACCGGCGGAGCCATGCACCATCATGCACCAAACGATGGTAGCCAACAACAGAATGTATTTCCACACCGCCGTGACCCGTGACCCTGCCGGCACGCGACAGTGGCGCCCTCCGCCTCGGCAACGCGCGCAGGAGCGCAGTCAGCCCGCTGGGTTCGGGGGTTCACATTCCTTCCTCTCATCAAGAACAAACTGCTTCCCAGTGTAACAAACAAAACAAAACATGCACGACCACCACGACACGCACGACACAAGCGCTACAACAATTTCACTCATCGCCTCCACCTGTACACTGTATTAACGTCCTCGCGACACCATCTCACACACTCTCATTATCAATAGGCTTTGAGATACTTAATGTGCGTGCGGCGCGTCTTGCCCGACCGGGGATCAAGACACTCGACATGTCGCCTGCTTAGTAGTCTCACCACTATATACGTTGGCGACCATGGGACGACCATCTTTCGTGACACGCCTGCGCGGTTCTCAAAACTTCGCAATCGGACCTGGTCGCCTGGCTTAATAGTCGGTTCCCGCGCACGGTGTCGCAAATCGTACCCCCGCTCATGTCGGTCTGTGTCTCGCGCAACCTACATGTGTGCGTCTTTAACGTGTCCGCCCAAGCAAACGCAGCCTTTCATGACGAAATCGCGGAGTAATCTGGGCACTGGCCGTGAGGCCAGATGAGAGATGGGGGTGTTCACATGCTCATGAAGTACAGAAAATGTGGCGAAAATCCATTCGAGTCACACACCTCATTGTTGAGCGAAAATATGATGGCCGGCAAATGACTGTCCCAATCGGTACCATGGCTGTCGGTGAGGGCACGCAGGCGACGCTTGATATCCCGATGCCGCCTCTCTACCTTGCCTATGGCCTCGTGGTGAAATCCGACGGCACTTCTGACATCCACTCCCCAAAACTTACAGAACTCGGCCACTTTATGACTTGTGAAATTGGTTCCTGCGTCTGTTTCAATACGCTGAGGCGGGCCGAAGGTCAAGAACTGGGTTGTCAGTGCGTCCACTAGGTGATCTGCCGACCCTGACTGCAGTGGATAGTGAGTAAGAAAACCGGTGAATTTGTCTACGCACGTCAGCACCAGTGTTTTGCCAGTCAGCCGACTATTCGGCATATGCACTACGTCGACCACCAGCACTTCCCCCGGGCCGCACGGATCCTGAGGTAAGAGTGGTGGAGCGAGCGGTCCGCGGTCATCTTTCCTCTGACTGCAGCGCTCACAGCTGGCGACGTAGTTCTTACAATCACGTCTTAGACCAACGTACCACACATCTCTGGATACCTTCTCATAGAGTTTTTCATGGCCGCAGTGCCCGTGGTGGGACGGGTCGTGGTTTTGGTACAGAATCTCGTACCTCTTGGCTCGGGGCCACACGACTTTTGGCGCCGTTCCTGGGCACTCCTCGAAAAAGAGAATGCCATCGCGAAAAGCAAACTTGCCAATATCCTGTCCTTTGAGAGCCGGCGAGCAAAATTTGGGCCACTTCTGATGTTTCAAGTGATGTACCAAGAGCCCGCGGCAATCAAATTGTCATGTTCTGGTACCACCCTAATAGAATCCTCGATCCAGTGATTAACCTAGTCAACCCTGTGCCAATCGCACTTTACAGACTCTGGTCCTACTCGGGCTAAGCCGCTGTAACTTTAGCGCTGAACTGTTCTCCTTCAGTCGACTGCTCAGTTGCTGCCCTGCGTGACTGCTAGGGGATCGCGGGGCCGGTAACCGCACTACCCCCGCCCGTCAGCTGCCCGGTACATTGCACGCCCCGGCGGCCCCGGGGCCGGCCCCCCCCAGGCGTGCAACTCGCCAGTCACCTGCCCGGCGGCGCGGCACTGCCGCCAACCCAGCCGGGCCTGGTGTCTTGTCCTGCGTCACCGTCACTCCCATATTGGTATCGGCTGCCGGAAACCAATTCCTGTTGCCGCGACCAGCGCCGACTGCGGCACCCGCCGCCCCTGTCAGCGTGCTGGCAGCACCTCGTGGACTCTGAGCCAAGACCCAGGCTGGCTCTCAGGAATCCTCAGATATGGTCCACGTGCTGCATGGACGCTGCTGAGCGGTGCTCAGTCCGGAAATGGAACTGGCTCACGTAGGCTCGCCACCGGACAATTCGCGGATTCACATCATCATTATTTTTTAGTATTTTGAGTGCACTTTTACAATCACAGACCCAGGTAAAATCGGCACCCGCAAGATATTTAATTAGAACTTCTTCAAGCCTGTGAATAAAACTAAACAATTCCAAGCTCATAAATTGTCCACTTTTGACTGCATTTTGCTGTAATTACTGCCGTTGAAAGCAACTACTTGTATACTTCTCCTTGAATCTGACACAGCACTTGACCTGACCCCGCCATACTGCTTTCTGTATAAAGGATAAGAGGGTCACCTCGTGTCAGGTACGCCAACACCCGACCCGACAGCAGATACTCACGCAGTGAATGGAATGCCGCCTCGAGTTTATAAAGGATAAGAGGGTCACCTCGTGTCGGGTACGCCAACACCCGGCCCGACAGCAGATATTCACGCAGTGAATGGAATGCCGCCTCGAGTTCTGCGTTCAAGTAGGACGAGTCAGAGTTCGCTAAACGAACCAAAGGTGCCGAAATGCTCCGAAAATGACGGGGAATAAACTTCCTGAACCATGCGAAAAATCCCATACACACGCTTTGGCCTCTTTCACAGTGGCCGGGGATTCGAGATCCTGGATGCACTTCACTCCATCCCGGATCGATCGACACGCCTTCGGGAGTGATCAGAATGTCCCAGATACGAAAGCTTCTCTCATGCCTATGTGACTTTCGTTGGGTGTCAACTTCAGGTCTGCCTGGCTCAGCCTATATACAGTACTGTATGGAGAAGCTTCACGTGGCTGTCAACATCTGGACAGTTAGGCAATACATCGTCAGCGTAAATAGACTTACACCGAGATTCTCCCAGAAACACGATGCACGCCACGTGGAGAAAGTAATGATGACTGGGCGCAGCCCATGGGCATTCGCTGTGGGTAGTATGTCTTTCCGAGGGCATAGAAAGCGCAGACCTTTTGTGATTCCTCGGACAACTTTAAATTCCAAAATGCGTGCTTGATGTCAAGCGAACTGGCTACTTTCCAGCCGTGTAAGGACTAGAAGGAAGTCGTCACAGTGCTGGGAGCACCGAATTTCTTTGGCAGACAAGGCTCTTGATTTAATTTCGCGCATATTCCTGGACAATTCGACAACTGGGACGATTTCCCCTTGGGGAAGAGTATACTGGCGGAGTTCCAGTCACACGGCTCCCCGACGGCGATAACGCCACTGGCCTGCAAAGCATCTAATTGCTCTTCCAGTACCCTCTCTTTGGCCCACGGTACCGGGTACGGTTTTGAAAACCGAGGCCTTGTCCCGGGCTCAAATTCCAAAATCAACATCGCCCCACCACCGTAAACAGCCATATCCGTGTAATGCTGTGAGAACACTTCAGGGAATGACTGTAACAGACACGCCACCTTTTCTCGACTCGGGCCTTTAATTTCATCTCCGATCTCGAACCGGGCTAGGACTTCCTCCGGCTCCATCCCGAGGAACTGACCGTCGCTGGCGGACACGGCATTGATTTCCGCGGTGTCGTGTGTATCGGTGCTGCGCGGCAGTGTGATATCTGCGCCGTCGGTAGGCTGCAGGTATCCAATGACATCGCGTCTGTGTAGCGTCACAAATCGGTCTGAACGATTTCTCACGTAAAGCGGAATCTCATGAGAAGTATACGGCCTAACCAAGGCATCTGTGATCTCGATCTGATCTGATCTCTGACCTGTCAGTACGTAATCGGAATCTGTTGACAACTCTGTATTCGTTCGCACGCAAAGACATGATATCGATCTGGGCGGTATGCGCACCGGCTTCTTCAGCCGCAACTTAACCTGGCCTGATACATCGGAACAATCCAACACAACGATGCGCCTTAGAAATTCCAAACCAAATATACAGTCATGGTGTAAGGCTTCAAACAACTGTGAACTCAAAATGCACTTCTTCACCTGCCCTTACCGCGCGACTATCTTAACGGGAGGCTGGCACGAAACCGAGGGCTTTCAGCTTGATGGCCTGACGCCTGAGATCAGGAGCAGTGGGCTGGCTTTAAGCTGTGCCCTGAGGGGCGATGGATCTGCAACAGCGGCATGTTCCTACAAGACTTGTCTGACTGCCGGAAATCCAACACAACGTCACTGACTATCATAAACATTAATGGAAGCCCTGGTTACTGGTAAGAGAACAGTCCTTAGAATTATGCGCCTGCCCGCGAACTCGTTTGGGCACTGGCGTTTTATGTGCCCACTCCCCACAGGACAGCCAGCGGACAATACCTGACCGTCCGTTCCTCAACGCAGTCATTCAGTCGGTGACGAGTCGCGGGTTTGGGCGTCCTCCGCCGCGCGCTCGGGCGGTGGCGGCGGCTTGTCGCATTTCCACCCTCGTCTGGATCCCGCGCGGGGGAGGCGCGCTGCACTCTCGCCTCCCGCGAGGGAATGTCGCAGGAGACCGCCTCCCAGGTCGGGCAGTGTCGGTCGGCCGCCAGCTCGGGCCGTCCCACGGTGAAGTCGAGCGCGGGCGTCTCCCTGAGATCCCGCGGCCGGTCCTGGACCTGCCTGCAGCGTGGGCGTCAGGCGGCGATCCCGTCAGATCCAGCTGCCGGAGAATTTCCAGCGGCCTCGACGCTCCGGAGTTTCCAAGATCGACTCTCGTGCTCCGCTGTCCTCGTCCCTGGGTCGTCCCCCAGTGCTGCTCCTCGCGGGCGATCGGTGGTCCGCCCCTCGGCCGCGCTTGCCGCGGTTCGCGGCTCTGCGCGGCTGGTGACCATTGGCGAGGTGCCCACAGACCGGCCTGGGGCCGTCCAGGCTATCCCAGCGGACGCGGCGGGCGGACGCCGCGCTAGACACTTCGGCCGCCTCCAGACTCTCCTCCCGGGTCAGCTCGGAGAGACACTGCTCAAATGTAGATGCCTTTTGACGAGACAGGAGACACCTTTCTTCCGAAGAAAGTCCGACGAGAAAGTGCCTGTAGAGAGCCGCGTTGTAAGAAGGCACGCAGATCTTCTTCACCTGTCCATCTTCACCGAACAGCTCTGGACATGCCTGACGGACCAGCTGTCGGACTTTGAGACCATAGCTCTGAGCTGACAGGTGTCCTTTAGTCAAGGTCGCGAGCCCTTGAGATGCTCGCTCCACGGAGCCGGTCGCGCCTCCGAAGTGGGCATGAAGCTGTGCCGTCACAGCCGGTAGCGATAGCTCACCTCCAGCGTCTTCAATGCCGTTGACGACCGTCAGAGCCCGGCCGTGGCACCTGGCCGCGATGATGCCGCCAAGCTTGGAGTCCGGCAGACTCCCCAACACTGCCAGTCTGGTGCACTGCTGTAAAAAGTCCTCCGGCGGCTCAGATCCGTCGTAAGTCGGAAAATCACTCACTGTAACGGTCACAGTAGACATCTTCAGGGTTCTGCACTGTCACCTTATGTAAGAGGGCCTGGCCCAATAACTCTGTCACTGCGAGCCGGGTCAACCAGCGGAGCATGGCGCCTCACTCACCAACGCGAGTAGCCAACACACGAGAAAGTATCTCACGCGGTCGTGACGCCTGACCTGCACGGCCGCGCGAACAGGGCGTCCCTCCGCTCGGCACGCAAGCGCAGTGAGCGCAGTTCAGCCGCTGTGGTTGCCGAGGCGTTCACACCCGACGTTCTGCAAGCCGAATAGTGATAGGGCAGCCTCACTCGATATCGCTTTGCCAGGTGAATATCGAACGTGGTAGTGCATGGTTCGCCCTATGAAGAATGCCTCTTTCACTGCTAACAGTATCCTGTTATGGGCGCAAAATAACCAAGGGTTGTTTGCGCCCTTAAACCCCAAACAATACACGTCAGTGCAATTGTTCTTGCTTGAGAGCTATATTTCATAAGTCCAATAGTCCACGAAATTAACCAAGTCGAGCTATACATAGTATGCTATAAAATGATACGTTGAATATCGAATGTTGCACCGTAGTATATCACTAGAGAGTTGCGACATTTAAGTGATTTTTTTCTTAATTTTTTCACTTCATCGAATGGTGCATCAGCTTCAAACGGCTTGTCGGTGCTTTCGATTAAGAGACCTTCGGACAGTTATTTTGCACGGGATGCAGGCTCGTAATTTTATCGATTTTGATTTTGGAACTAGCTCCAGCTATGGCTATGTGATAAGGTTTGCATGGGGTGGTCAGCTCCGTGGTTGTCCGTGGCCTAACGAAAAAGAAGAGCCGTGCTAACTTCTACCGTGCGAGCGGCTTCGGTGCAGTAATGACGTCGGCATTGGCGTGCAAGCCAAACGTACAAACTGTCTGTCTTAATCATGTGTTGTCGAGATCGACAAACTTGCCAGCTTTGTCTGGATAATTATGTGCAATATATGTGACTTGTGAATTTGAATGAAGGATAACAAAGCCTAATACAAATCAGGCAACCAAAAAGTATTTAGCAATTTGTTGGACAGAGACAAAGTTACTGGATGGTTGGCGCATAAAAGCATGTTAATTTATTAACCATTCCTTGAAAGCTAAATAAATTGGTACATGTACGGCGACCAATTTTTGGGAAAATATTCCGGTCGGCGACCAGCTTTCAGTTCTTTTAGCCCTGGGTGGTACAGTGTTTTTTCCTTATAAACAAGGTCGGGGACAAAATATTTATTCTGATGAGGTACTTGGGGCAAAATGAAAGTAATAAAAATTATTATGCCTTTTCCGTGAAACCAAGTGTTAATCCTTAGAAATACTGTTCATCAAAATCAAATCAGATGTATTCTCCATCACGTTATCATAATCACGTCAGTCGGTATAGGTATGTATGAACACTTGCATTTTTGTAATTAGCAGTTGCGTTTCAGCTCTTGATTTCAAATGATTTAGTTTCACCCATATTTCCGACGAAAAAATGAAGGTATACCCTGGCCCCAGACCCAGACCCAGTCCTTGTGTATTTTAGTCATAGGGTTTTACTCAGGGGGCTCACTCTGGCACCTTCAGCATTGCCAACGACGGTCCAGCAAATACCTGCCTCTGATTGGTCGTGACGTCACGTGACGTCATGCGACGTCATGTGATCACATGTTCTGGTAGCCGGCATGGACATTGTGTTAAATCTCGTTGGTATCATCCCCATCTAACTCGAAAATTGCAAAGGCTAGCGAGACGCAAAACACATTATTCGAAAGCTCTCTACAAGGCCATTTGAAGTTGTTTTGACATTTTTGGGCTCAGGTCAATAATGAGGTCACCAGAGTTCAACAAAGGTCACGAATTCAAAGTGAAAGACTGCTATAGAAGCTCCCAAATATCTCGAGAACTAATTAACCGATTCACCAATTAACAAAGGGAAAATAGGAATCGAAAGCTCATGAAAATTCAAATCAACAAATGATCATCAAATTTAAGTTCAGGTTCATAGTTAAGACTCCAGAGGTCACCAAAGGTCAGGAGGTCATCTTTTCTAAAACGTTTGTCATAAATAACTTTTTAATTATACATTAAATTGTATTTTTGGGGAGGGGTAATTGCACATTTTTTCCCATTAGTAGATCCTAAGGATGTAGGTTCCTATTCAAATGGGGCTTTAGCCCCCCCCCACACTGGCGGATCCAGGGTGGGGGCTGCCGGGGCCGCGGCCTCCCCGCAGGCGCCCGGGTCATGGGGCCTGGCTGTGTTTTGGCCTCCCCCGAACCTCCCGGTTTGGGGTATGCCAAGTCAACTACCTCCAAAAATTACTTCTTTATGTCTAATCTTTAAGAGAAAATATATGTGACAATCCGCCAGTGTTCCCCCGCCCCCCCCGCCCCACTTGCGAGGATGAAGGTGGATCAAATCCGGGAGAAAACTGTATTTGCACGCACCAGCAGGCTATGGTGTGCCAGGCCGCGCACGGCGTGCGCGAGCCGTACGGCGAGCTGCGCCTGGCAGGCGCGGAGACTGGCGGCGCCCAGCTCGGCAAGTCCGGTCACCTCGGAAAGCTCGTCCATCACGTCAGCCAGCCCGTCCTGTCGCTCAGTCAGCAGAGAGCACAGCACAGGGTCGTGCTCAGCTGCCGGCAGCGGCGCCAGCGACACAAACAGCTCTGCGGCCAGCCATATTTGATCCACTTCACCCTCCACTGGCGGATCCAGGGTGGGGGCCGCCGAGGACACGGCCATCCCCAAGTGCTTGAGTCGCGTGGCCGAGCCGTGCTTTGGCCTCCGCCTAAGCCGGGGAGCAGTTCGGGAGGCCAAAACGGGCCGGCCCCCAGCCCGGGCGCCTCCGGAAGGAGGTCGGCGGGCGCCGAGCGGAACCCACCCGTGGATGCCGCCAGTGTGTGTGGATGTTGGTGGGGGGGCTGAAGCCACAATTGAATAGGAAACTACACCCCTAGGATCTACAGTTGGGCAAAATGCGCAATGACCAATCCCCAAAAATACTACTATATGTCTAATCATTAACTAGTTTTTTATGACAAACGTTTTATAAAAATACCTTCTGACCTTTGGTGACCTCTGGAGTCTAAACTATGAACCTGAGCTTAAATTCGATAATAACATGTCGATTTGAATTTCATGAACTTTCGATTGCTTTTTTCTGTTTGTTAACCCGCGAGTTACTTGGGGGGGTCTTTTATATCCCCCCTCACGTTTTTCTGCAATATCACCTAAACCAAAGTAGGTATCGTGACCAAACTTGCAGTACCTTGTCCTAGATTAATTTGACACATTCTGCCTGATGAAAAAAGATGAGGCTATGATAGGTCATGCGAAAATGACGTCAGAGTGTCGTCATGTTCTGCGTTTTTTGTTGAAAAATCAGGGTTTACGGAAAACGCTGTCAAAAATACAGTTTGAAAGATAAACTTAATTGTCATACACCAAACGACAGGTAAAAAGTTGGGCTATCAGACTGCTATCTCGGATTTTCGAAAAATATTGTAAATGGAGAAATAATCAAAGGCTTTCTTTGTCGACGATATCAGTATATTTCCTTCTGGAAGATGTTATCATATGATATTATGTATGATCAAATTGCAGGTTTTGCTCAGGGCACATTACGGGGTCATCTGAGGTCATCCGAGGTCACCAACACCTTTTCGTCAATAACTCTGGCCATAATGAAGATAGAGAACTGTAACTTACACCAGTGTGTTTTTCTCGTCAATAAATATCTCCTGATATGCAGCATGACCTACTCGGGTCACCACTTGACCTTGACCTGAGGTAATTTTTAAGTTGGCCTAACATGATACAATTGTATTGATTTCAAAGCGCCTTGACGAGACAAACACGATGGCGTAAACAGTATGACGTTATCTTTGTAAGGTAAAAAGTTATTCACGAACATATTTTTTGCCAAAATCAGCTTTTTTGAATTTAATGATCTAGTGCCTAAACTATTGACCTGAGGTCAATTTTGAGGACCTGGATGCGACTTTAAAATTTCAATTGACTAGCAATTGTCTTTTCAAAGCATTCTGTTTCTAGATAGCATAGTTTCCGAGATATTTTGGCGGTTTCTGGAGCGATGTCCTAAAACTTGGAAAATTTGACCTTCGATGACCTCTGGTGACCTGAGTTTGACATGAGCGAAAAAATCTGAAATAATTATGAAATTATTTTTGTTAACGGTTCGAACAGGTGTCTTTTGTGTTTTGGTCTACGTGCCATGGGAGCCGAGTTAGAGGGGGAGGGGGTGTTCAAACACCACCCCCCCCAGTCGGGCGAATGAAATGCACAGGCCCAGTGGGGCGTGGGCTAATATATAGCTATATATACCAAACAAATGTGCTGTTTGTTGACACAAATGCTTCGTGTTGACATAACTTGTTGTATCGTTACATAATATACCACAGAATATAGATATATATATATTTTTTTAAACAAATATTGTTATTACATTATTTATTATCTTTATAATGAGCTATTAACCCACGACCCACTGAGGGAAGTGTTTAAACAACCCCCGCCCCCTCATGTTTTAGCAAGATAACGCAAAAACGGCGGCGCGTAGCGCCGCAAATTTTGGCATAACTATTGACTGTTTTTTTCGGACATTTTGCGAAAATTCAAGTCTCGTGTCAGGTCAGGTCAGGTCACCAGGTCAGGTCAAGTGACCCTATCTACAAAAACGTTTGCGGTCGATAGCCCATGACTATAGTTTAACACAGATCGAAATAAAACTTTGTAGGATTATCATTTTAGTATTAGATCTAGAAAATGTATTATCTTTCATGGTTTGTTTTTTTTTTGTATCTGTGAACCTGTAGGTTTCGGGTCAATTGTGTACTAATCTCCCCATTATAGAGTCAATGGAATTAATAACATAATGGCTTTCTTTGACGACGATATCAGTCCATTCCTGCTTAATGTTTAGCAATATGATATGATGATCCAAAGTGCAGGTTCTGCTCAGGAACATTACGGGGATCATCTAATGAAGGTCATCCGAGTCACCACTACCTTTTCGTCAATATACTTCTGACCAAATGAAAGATAGAGAACTGCAACTACACTAGTTTTTTTTTGTCTCGTCCAAGACACATCTACTGATTTGCATACATGACCTACTTGGGTCCCAAACTTGACCTTCACCTGAGGTCATTTTTTAAGTTGACCCTAACATTAATATCAATTGTAACATTTTTAAAGCAACCTTGACAAGAATAAAAGCAAACACGATGGCGTAAACAGTATGACGTTATCTTTGTTAGGTAAGAAGTTATTCACGAAAGTATTTTTTGCAAAAATAAGCTTTTCTGACTTTATTGACCTCTAGAGCCTTTAATGACCTGAGGTCAATTTTGAGGACCTGGAGGCTATTTCAAATTTCATTGGCTAGCGATTGTTGTTTACGTTGTTTTTCTAGATAGCATAGTTTCTGATATATTTGGGGGCTTCTGGAGCGATGTCTTTAAACTTGAAATATTGACCTTCGATGACCTCTGGTGACCTGAGTTTTGACCTGAGTTTTTATAACAGTTCGAACAGTGTCTTTTGTTTTGTTCTACGTGCCATAGGAGCCGAGTTAGAGGGGGGAGTTCAAACACCCCCTTTCCCCCCAGTCGGGCGAAGGAAATGCAGAGGCCCAGTGGGGTGCGGGTTACATAATCAAGTCACCGAGACTGGAGAAAAAAACTTTATTTTAATTGGTCATATATAGTATCATATATAGTAATTGGTCATATGAGTGCGAAAAATAGGAGTGGGTTAGCCTGGCTCTTTGTCGGTTTCAGCATCGAGCCTTTTTTCACCTCTGGTTACAGGTCAACAGCAATGTGTCT
>VOPJ01007864.1:0-13888 GCA_014673585.1 Semibalanus balanoides
GGATGCATCTGCACGTGCGCACCCCTATTCAATATCTCAGGAACGGCTGAGCTGATTGTGTTCTAATATAAAGTGTGGTTAGGGACCTCTCAGCCGCCGCTTTTCCACAAGTCAGTGATGGGGTGCCTCTGAAGTTGCACGTGCGTACGTGCGCACCCTTTTGTATCTCAGAAAGTACTTGCCCGATCGAGTTCAAATTGACCACATATTTCCTTCGCGCTCGCTCGTTCATCGCCAACTGAGGCGCCTTAATGGTAATACAGATGTTGACGTATCTATGACCGGTAACATAAAATGTTTTGCTCACGCAGTGTCTAAGTCTAACTAGTTGATTAAATCACCACCTCTGACTAAGGTACTCGTAAGTACAGCCGACTACAATCATCTCGAGTAAACAATAATTTACTCCCACGCATGTTTTCTTATCTCAAAAAGCTCCGTCGCTGTTATGAGTGCGAATATTAGGTCACCTTGTAGCCTTTAAGCTGTGGAACTTGGTTAAGGCAGACCAGAGATGAGATGTGCTTGAGCACGAGATTACGGTCAAGCCTCTTCTAAAAGTAAAAAGTGCCGTCAAATATCCGACTGAGCGCTGGCTACTTATCTATGGCCGAACCGTGTCAGGAACATGACTTCTGGATCGCATTTCGCTGCTTCGGATAGGCTATGCAATTCGGTTGTTGTCGTTTCGGATGTCTGATAGAAATCATAACCCGATTTTGTGATTAATTGCTTTATCTTGAGAGGCTGGTCCGTGCAGCCGCTTAGAAATGTCACAAACCTGCTGCGACTCGACACGAAATCAGACTGAAATCGGGCATCCTAAACTGCACTCGACTCCACTCGACGATCTTCGACAGCCTTTCAGCAAAATGGAGGACTCTTCCATCCCTCACACCGCGGGAAAAACACGACACAATATGTCAAAGCGCTGCTTTGCCACAGTTGTGCCTTTTCTGCGTACCTGGGAATCCTGGTACTCAGTGTTCATATACTGCATGGTTTGTTCCCCGCGAGCTGCAGAAGCTCAGAGCAGTGGGCTTCGCTTGTGTCGTGTGTGATCACTACTCGTCACTCAGAAGCGGAGTCAGGGTCACTGACCTCTGACCCGGCGTCCAAGCCCTCCGACTCGCCTTCAAAGTCAATACATTCTCAGCGTCCCAAAACGTAACAATATTCTCAGTCGGTTGAAATGGCAACACACGTAATCCAGCATACGTCATATCTAGTCGTTGCTCTTTCTGCTCCAACTCTCACATAAAGTGTGCTATAATATCATGTGTGTATAATTCACTTTTCTCCCACTTCATTATTCAAATGCACCAAACACATACAATTAAACGTATTTGTTATAAAAAATACGTTTTTCGACAGTGATTTTTGAATAATCTAGCTAGAAATACGCTTAGCGTCATTTTGCTGTTCCGTCAAGAAACGAAAAATGACATGCAATGCTAAGTATTTTTAGTATTTCTTGACCTTTACCAGAGATAAATGTTCACACCAATTTTTGACAGCAGATATCGTCAGGAATTAATGAATGAATACCCATTTGTTATATATTGTTGGAATTGCATTGAGATACACTACAATATAATTGTTGGAATTGCATTGAGATACACTACAATATAATTTTGTTAGTTTTGCATTATGAAAATGATACATTTTTTAAAAGTCTCTAGAACACCGCATTTCATATTTCTAACACCATTAATTGTATAAATCATTAATTGTCTTCCAAATAAAACATACAATTCCCAAGAGCCTGACTACAAAATCGTCAACTTTTAGCCTTCTAACATGGTATCTTGTATTCTTTAAAAAGAGAAATAAATAAAAACTATTCACTTTGAACCACTGATAAGGCAAAGACACACCAATTTCAATTTTGTATTTGAAAAATAATTAATTATTCATAAAGTTGCTGGTTGTATTTGCGTGTGCGTTTTGCATTTGTACAAAATTCACAAACTAACCAATCTTTATTGTAATTTGTAGGGTATGTTATTACCATTCTAAAAATATATAACAAACACAAATTGAATGATAAATTTCCGACGATATCGGCTGTCAAAAATTGATGCGAACACTGACCTCAGGTCAAGGTAAATAAACTTTAGAAATATGTCATACTGCATGTCATTCACCTTGCCTTGTCTAGAACAGCAAAATGGCGTTTTGTGTATCTCTTTAGCTTGATTATTTCAAAAGTTGTTGGTTAATAACTTATTTTTCATACAAATAACGTATAAAATGTTAAAATATTGTATTTATAGACAGAACCACATGAGTTGTATTTCTTGATTTCAAAGATATTTAATCACTTTTTAAGTTTCGTTGGTCAAAAGTTTGAATTTTGATGTACTAGGAATTGCAAAAAAAAGTTTGGAAATGTGAAAATATAAAACAAATTATAACTTTAAAAATTCAAAAGTTAGTGCAAAATAGTGCCAAAAATAGTGCATGTTTTGTCTCCCAGTTTCATCATGCTGCTCATTTTCATTCCAAAGATAGGGAAATGTTCCTATTAGCGACCTCTCCCCATTTGCGACCTCCCACCATTCACAGAAAGTGACACCGAATACAACTTAAGAAAATGCATGACTAAATCGGCCATGTGCGTTTTACCAGTTTCAGCCATTTTCTACTTGTGTATTTTTACGGTAGTGCTCTGCACGTGTGCTGAAAGAAAACACGTGTTTTTTCTTACGCCGGTTAACGCACTTAATGTGCGTTTCTACTACCGCAGTACTTCTTGAAAACAAAGTTTGTTTTGTTCTGAATTGTTCATATGATATGTTTTATTTTTGTGTCGATTTCCGTTGTATAGGTGTGTCGGTTATTTTTATGCGGACTTTAATTTGAACACTCACATTTACCTATTTGCGACCGTAGGTCTTCAGAGGTCACCCGCTGATCATTAAGCTTGACATTGGACTCCAATGGCTTCCTTTCGTTACGACTGACAAGCTGTTTGTTGAATTTTGAGTCTGCCCCAAATAGGAGTGAAATTACAGAAACGGAAACTTTAGAAGGCAATATGCATACATATTGATAAAAGTTGGGGATCTATTCAAACCGGTCGGCAAACTGGGGAAGCAGTTTCCTCTATTTTGCGTTTTTTGCAAGGGCCTTGCCAAGATCGCAATTTGCGATTATATATACGAATGTGTGAATAAAGTAAGACCATATATGGCTAGAAAAATATTCACACTTGCCTTAAAACAAGTTCCCATGGTCGTAACAACGACAGTATAATCACCAGCGCGCTTCAACCTAAGGGGGTCGCTAATCGGAACATTTCCCCTATATGACAAACTTATATTGCCTTATTATTTCATGCCTATATGGACGGACAAAGATTGACCTGCACCTTGACCTAGCTAAAGCACCAGAGGCAATATCTTCTTCACCACTGCTGTCTGCTTGGATCGCCATACAACTTTCACAGATCATTTCAGCTCCTTGTTTACCAATTTTAGTCAAAATCGGTGATATGAAGATGTCATTTTTGTTTAGTGGTTCTCGTGGAATACCCTTATAATTGAAAGAAAACACTACCAAACAAAGTTTCCAACCCGTCTAATTTGTTCATTGAGTTTGAAATCACTCAACTTTGTTTACAGCGGGTTTTGGTCGCTAATATGATGCAATAGATTAAAGCTATATCGAAATGCAACAAAAATAAAAACTTAAACCGCTTAGATAAAATTACTATAAGACGCATTCAAATAACCTGACTGCAGCTCCTTCGAGGAACTGTATTGAATGATTGCTTGTACTGATCTATGCCCAGGTGTTCCGTTCTGTGAACTCGAGTGCGGGGATTTCAATGAAGCAGCCCACTATGGTGTCAATAACACCAAGGTCAAGGTAAATCTGACCGCATGGATCGACGTGGCTGGTCTCACCGCGTCATCAGTGTTCAGTGGCCCTGACCGCACCCCATCCGGCCCTGTAATCAGAGCGGTTGTCGGTCCACAGAGCCGCCGCCCGGCGTCGTTCTGTCGGCACCGTCAGAATCTCCCTACTCCAGACAGAAGCAGAGACGTCGTTCTGTCGGCACCGTCAGAATCTCCCCACCCCAGACAGAAGTGGAGGCGTTGTTCTGTCGGCACCGTCAGAATCTCTCCACCCCAGACAGAAGCAGAGGCGCCGTTCTGTCGGCACCGTCAGAATCTCCCTACTCCAGACAGAAGTAGAGGCGTCGTTCTGTCGGCACCGTCAGAATCTCCCTACCCCAGACAGAAGCAGAGGCGTCCTTCTGTCGGCACCGTCAGAATCTCTCCACCCCAGACAGAAGTGGAGGCGTTGTTCTGTCGGCACCGTCAGAATCTCTCCACCCCAGACAGAAGCAGAGGCGTCGTTCTGTCGGCACCGTCAGAATCTCCCCACCCCAGACAGAAGCAGAGGCGTCATTCTGTCGGCACCGTCATAATCTCCCCACCCCAGACAGAAGTGGAGCTCATCCAGCCCCCGGCGGTGGCCTGACCGGGACGGGACGCGCGTCTTCCCAGCTGCGCCATCCAGCGCCGCCAATCAGATAGCCGGCAAAGCGGCGCACCGGGCCGTGAGCTGCCGCAGCCTCACTGTGAAGCGGCCAGACCAACAGACGGGCAGGCCACCGCCCCGCCGACAGAGATTATAACGGGCGAAAAACGGTATTTAGATCGATTGCTGCGATGTGACGTGCGGCCAGAGTTTCCGAAAAATAAATATTCTCAAGAAGATAAAAATGCGGCTATCTTGACCAAAGTCTTTCATTTCAGCTTAGGCTTGGCAAGCTTGCAGCTAATTGTCATTAGTGCATGTGTTGTCTCTTAGTTTACTGCTCTACAAAAGGTAACACATTCGTGTTCAGTCTCGTTCTAGTTCCGGCGGATACAATGTTTCTAAGACGAATCGTTAACATTGGCCCATATGCAAATTACACCTGCGTTTTAGGTGAACTCTCCGGTGTAGTGTAGGCGCTTATCATTATTTACGTGATGTGCAAAAGGCTATCATGCAGGATATTAACGGATTTCATCTTTTGAATCTTTCTGAAGGATGCCCTCGCTTGCTTGCCGAACAGTTATTACGGAGTAGACGCGAGGAGGACATTGGCCCATAGGCAAAATGCGCCTGCAATTTAGATAAACTCTCCGGTGTAGCGTAGGCGTTTATCATTACTTACGCGATGGCCATAAAGCTATCGTGTAGGATATGAGCGAATTTCCTCTTTTGAAACCTCATGAAGGATGCCCTCGCTTGCTTGCTAAACAGTTATTACGAAGTAGACGCGAGGTCTTCCGTCAGCTGGGGATCTACGTATCAATCAATAAATCAATAAATCAAAATATATTATCAAACAAATACACAAAATGAACAAAACATTGACGATTGGTGTAAATACATTTGGCATATATCGAAGCACCTCTCGCAAAATATTTACAAACTTGGTCCTTGTTTCGACCGCCGTCACCTCTCCGACCGCCGTCACAGCTGGTTCTCTCCACCGCACCAGCCAACGCAACGTGCTGCCGAACCTCGCTTGCTTGTATGATCGGTCCGACCCGACCGTAGCCATGGTTTTCAGATAATCATTTCTTCGCAAACACACGGTCAATGTGACTGAAAATCGGCACACGTAATCATTCACGTAGTAAAAGATTAAATTACATGTCTGAAATTATGCGTTGTCGGGCCTAGGCATGGCTATAACATATCTAGTGTCGTTCTGTCATCCTCACCGGCAACCACAGACAAGGAATTTCGACGACCAATTTCGGTGTCATGCTGATGGGTACCGAGTCCAAAATAATTAAAGGTCTCCTTTGCCCAATCAACCTATCCCAACCCAACTGTATCTTTATGTGCTAGGTGCATGAGTGGAGCTTTTCATAAGAAGTTGGTGGGGCTAAATTTACCTAATATCGGCTGGTTGTTTTGATTTGTTTAAGATGAAAATGACCATTTTAACTCCAGGAAACTTTCAAAACTGATTAAAAATGGTGCAGCAAAAGCATAAAGTTGGTGGGACTGTGGCCCCACCTATTGAATAGAAAGCTTAACTAGTGGGTATATGTTTTATATATATCTACTTCTCGCATGACTTTATTCTTTTAAAAAATGTCAGCAGCTATGCGAGTCTACATTCCAAATCACTCACGCAGCAATAAACTATACTTGAGGTATACAATATACTATATACTGTATCGGCGAAAGCATAGCCATCCGGACCAGGGCGTATAACGGCACCATTTGCGCACACTCTGGCACTAGGAATTTGAATATTGCAGGACATGCACCATTCCCGGTCTTAATTTCGACGTCAACCATGAAACCATTTGTAGCCCTGACTTAAAGGGAATATAGCACCTTGGGAAAAGTATGTAGAATGATGGAGAAGAATGCCCTGATTACGGTCCTGGCATTCTTTTTGCGAAAAAAGTCAGAATTTGTTGTAATTTGAAAAAAATAGTTTTATATGTTTTAACATGTGACGTTCCACAACAATATTAACGTCACCCAAAAGGAGTTGTGAACGTCAACAAGGAGGCATCGAACGGCAAAAATCGCTCCTTGAATCAGATGCGTAAAAACGTAAACAACTGCGTTCGCTGGTTCCTGACTCCGCTAAATAATATTGGACGCCGATTCAGGTACAAATGCGTAAATGTTTGCAAACTGGGGTCATTCTAAGCATCTTTTAGTATTTTTTAATAGGAAATCACTAACAATTAAAATGTATAGTTACTTAAAACTATATCCCTACACAGAGTGCATTTGGTTTCATTGTGTGATTAGCCCATGAGTGAAAATTCATATAGTTAGCACTGCATATGCTTCTATTGCGGAGAAATATTAAGCTAACCCGGTATGGGAACAACCCATCAAACAGTTGGGCCCTTTGAAGACCTTTCTCTGGCATATTTTCAAATGGAAATCCAATGCAATTCCACAAAGTTATGGCCATTCATGTGTTTATGGGAACAACCGAGCCTCTCGTCAACCACCCAAAATGCCACAGTTTTTGTTGATATATTTGCTTGAACACTGACAGCCACCCATCAAACACATTTTCACCAAGAAATCTATGGTTGAAAATTTTTAAATTCGAAATCGTTCACAATTGTCACACATTCATTTATAACATTCCATCAAAAGTGAATTGGCCCATTGGCAGTGAGTGAAAATACATAAGTTTAGTACTGAATATGCTTTATTGCAAGAGAATATTGCAGCTACCGGTTCAGCCTACCCATCAAACTAGTTGGGCCTTTTTGAAGACCATTTGTCTGCATTATTTTCAACATTGAAATCCAATGAAAACTGACAAAGAAAATTGCATTCATTTCCAAAATTTAAATCAATGTCAATACCCTTTCGGTGGCGGACGCGGGGGCGGACGCAAAAGGTAACTGAAATACTGGGCCGGACGGTTCAAAAGCGAAAACGAGTTGCGGTTTGGAAAATCACAGTGAATAACTACTTATGACGTAATGCGAAACGTCACGAATTTGTAATATGCCCATCATGCCCAATATGCCCAACGTTTTTGCGTTTCAAACTCAGTCAATTAGGTCGTTTTGGAAGGAAAAAAATTTCAGGATTTAGAAGGTTTCTTCAGTACACAACCGTCATCTGGCTACTCAGTTAAAAACTAATGTTTAAAGGATGCTATATTCCCTTTAAAGAAGCAGCGCACGCCGACGCACAGCCTGTCTTCCCTATGTGGTGGTTGTGTAACTCTGTGGCCATGTCCCACCTGCCTCACGCTTGGCCGGCCCCGGCTGACCCGCCCGGTCACGTGACCGCCGGCAGCCGGTGAAGGTCGGCTACCGGGCCGACCGCAAATACAATGGGAAATATTTGTGTGCCACTAGTCAGGCTCAAATTTCATGCAGAGATAATATTTGATACCTTCGAAATGCAGACCCAGGAAATGAAAGACATCCTCAACGCACGGCGTTTTCATGACAACAACGCAACACGAATTGCCCCAATCGGTAGGCATTTTGACTTCTCCTATTTAACTCAGAGCAAAGCTTAAAGGGAGTGTGCCTACTCTTCTGAAATGTCAAATATATTTTTATTACGGTAAGAAGCTACATACAAATTCACGTCTTGGAGCCCCTTTAAGTATAATTTTTACTTAATATTTGTTTTTACCAATTTTGTTTTGTTTCAAAACTCATGAACAGATCGTCACTATAACACAGAGTAGCTGAAAGATGTTACCTATAATGGCGCACTGGCCAGGAGCTAACAATATATGCTAGCGTTGTAATTTAAGAGCATGCCTTCTAGTTGCGAAAAGCTCTCTGGCGACTATTGATAATTAATCTGACTGCCAAGTAATGTGATTGGCGAACTTTGGAATATCTCAGCAACTAAGTGATCTGGGAAAATGATAGTATCATGGCCTAAAATTCAGAAAAGATATGTTCTAACAGACTAGTGTCAACTAACTCAACCAATGTGAGTAGGCACACTTCCCTTTAATTAACCCTATTCCCTGCGGGGGGAGATTCTGCCTACCCGGTAGTTTTTCCGCTACCGCCGCTTAATAGACGTTACGTCTATCGTCTTGAAACTTTCGGACTTTTCCTAAATATGAATTACGCGTGTTATGTCAAAATGTTGAAACAATCGACTTAGTAGAGGCCGTTTGCGGTGAACTAAAAGCGCCGGAAACTAAGTTACTGCTTTATACATCGTACATAATTGGATTATACATATTTTGGGGCAGAGGCGCACTCAGGTAAATCAAATGGAAGGCGATATCCTCCGTCAATTTAGGCCCAACTTAAAATAAGCAAGATGATAAAAGGCGTTCCGCACATCGTGCCCCCACGTTGTTTACCTAAATCCGCCTATGCACAATTTTTTTTATATTTAACAAATTACAGCAATAAATCCCACATGTGATGTTTCCACGTCACAAACACTAAGGAAAAGCACATATTTTCTATTCAAAAATCTCCCATTTTTTCCCCTGAGTACGCCTATGATTTTTCATTTTTTCACTTGACCCTTTCACACATTGAAGACCATGACATAGGAAGCTCAAAAACGTTGTTTTTCCTCATGAAAATCGGTCGAATCACTTGGCCACAATGACCTTTCAAAAAACATCGAAATTTTCGCATTTTTGGCCCCTGGACCCCCTTTAAAAAAATCGGGGTTAAAAAAGAAAGATTTTGTCACGACAAATCGAATGGTGTTCGTCTCATCGAAATCGACAGAGCGGTTTTCGAGATCTCTGGGGGGGGGGCAGAATCTGTCCCCCACGCAGGTTAACGTAATTCTGGCCGCCCTACTTTGGAAAGAACAATTAAGAACCACCCACTTGGCTGCCGACCCAATATGGACTGTTTACTGGTGAATGAACACTTGGCAGCCTTATGCATCGCCGTTTTCGCACCGCGCTCGAAAAACCTGTGGGTCATTTAACCCTCGCCTGGGTAGGGATGCAACCCCCCCCCCCCACCTCGGTTTGTCCTAAATAAGTATAAAGTCTAAATAAGTATAAAGTCTAAGTCTAAATAAGTAAAATAAAGATATCAACTGATCGCAATGAAACTTTCAGCACCCTTTTTTGGACCATTTGACACATACTCTGAAAATTTATAACTTCCAACTTTCATGACCCGTGACCTATGACCTGTTTTTCAATGTCATGTCAGGCGCAACTGGCGTCCCGTAGTATCAATCCTTGTTATTTTGCAATGTCATGTCAGGCGCAACTGGCGTCCCGTAGTATCAATCCTTGTTACAGTGCAGTTTCCGAGTGTTTGTTGTTCAGGAGCATATGCAAAGGTGTTTCCAGGTGACCGCGGTGGCTTCTGCAGAGATTGTGACCTCGACTGACCTTTTCTGAGGTCAACAGAGGTCACTGACCTTCAATTATCTCAGATTATTTTTTGGGGCTTTTGGCCGTTACTAGGACACTGTTTTTGACGATAACTTCAAATCTCAGATCCATTTTACATAAGTATATGTTCCACTGGGGTCATGCGCTTCCAAAGGTGAACTAAGGTCACTGACCTCAGATGACCTGACTTGGCTTTTTTGGAATTTGGCATGTTGTATGTCATTTTTGATGCGATCTTCTACATTTGGGCATGTATACAAGCATACTAAGATGATTCTTTCACACATTTGGCCTCGATTCAGTATTACCGATTTTCACGACATTTACGTTTTGAGACCATCACCACATTTTGGTCGTTAACCATGACCCGTCAGAGGTCACTCTATTGACGCCAGGACGCTAAACATTGTGGTGTCAATGGCTTCCTCTTGCCACCAGCAACACGCTCGTTGGTTTTTAATCGAATCTCTAGCTCAATTAGGGGCGAAACGCCAAGGGGGTCGTACCTTACCCGGACACCCAGTGATCTTGCCTTACCCGGGCGAGGGTTAACCTACCTCGGGACAGCGCGGTTAACATGATTGGTGTATGCACGTAAACCATGAACAATATTTCATACATCGCTTTGTCACAGTGGGTTCTTCTCACCACCACGACAATGTTCTGTCACTTCCCGTCACATTTATAGGGTTTTCAGACTTTCTGCACTCATGTGATTGGACTTAACGCTGTCTTCTGAATCTGAATTTTCTGGACTGGATCATGCCCGTCTAAGAGGGACTTAAAGGGAATGTTTCACTTCTCTGAAAGTTGTCCAATGTACGCCGCTTGTGGTGCAAAAGTATGAAGTAATTAGCTTGGCCCCGAACAATCTGATTCTGAATTTGTTCTCACATACAGTGCCCTCAAAATTTGCATTGAAAAACTTAGTTTTTTAGTATTTGGGCTTATGAACGCTCATATGAAAGGATTTTTGCGAAAAAGACAAAAAGCTTCACGCTGCCAATTATGTATGCTAGTGTATGGCTAATGTATAGCCAAATGTAAAACACAGTCTATCTTTCATCAACATTTGATAAAAGCGGATGACGACAATCGGCTTTAACGAGCGCTACCTAATACCATTAGGGCCTCTATTTTTTTGGCAGATGTCAAGAAGCCAAACTTCAAAATTTACTTTCGGATTAGACTCTGTGGGTGTTTAACTTCTACATATACGTTAATTTCAATGGAAACTCCAACAACTTGGCCATCTCAACTCAAATCTTATGTTAATGTGAAACATTCCCTTTAAGGGCTGAAGAGAGATAATTTAAATTTCCTTATTACCCGAGACGGCCATGTATGGTGAAAAAGATAAATGTCTTAAGGTGTTCAGAAGCATTTAGGGAAATTGCAGACGTCCGTGTCTGTGCTCATGATTAGACACGAAATGTGGTCAGCGAGGTTCCTTTTGAGGAGGCGCTGCGTGGTTTCTTCTGTGTGTGTGTGGATTCTTCCCACGACACCAAAGTTTGCTTCCATGAGCCAATAGAGCTGAATCCGTTTTGTGTGCTGGACTAAGCAAGCGAAAAACGGCATTTGCTGAATGCTGATGATCAGAAGACAAACAATTCGCGCGATTGCCAAGCAAAATCACTAAAACTCAAACCGACAAGGTTGTATTGGCATTGCGCGAAAAGGGGTGTCAGAACGACGATAGGACGAGTGATACTCGACGATAGGACGAGTGATACTCGACGATAGGACGAGTGATACTCGACGATTAGACGAGTGATTTACTTCGTACGATATAGGCAAGAGTGATACTCTGACGTTAGAGGCTGAGAACTCTAACTAGCTCTCACCTCAAAACGTCATGGCTTTTAGACATTTCTGATTTCCCTCCAAACTGGTATGCTTCACAAGAAGCCAAACAATTGCCCGATGTGTAACACTAAGTGGTGAAGGAGACCACGACATAAAACGTGCGTACAACCCATGCCAAACATCGGCCTCACTAGAGGCCAACATTTCCCGGAGTTACGAACGTGCGAGCAAACATCAGCCGGCCGATCAAAGTGACGCGTCTTCAAAATGTCGAGAAAAAAGACAAACCGCAAAACAGTCCCCGAGATTCGCTGCCTAGGCTTTGTGATGACGACGATTGGTGTTTTAGGTTGCGCTTCCGAACAGTGAAGGTTCACATGGCTGATGGCGTCGCAGCTGTACTAGATTTTCGATCATGCTGGGTAAAACACAGGCATGAGCCAGTAAGCTGGCTACCACTACGTAGAGACTCTGTCAAACAGTACGTCATCGCTTCACTTGCCGTTTGCCTGCACGTCCCCCCCCCCCCCTCCGTCCCGCCCGGCTCCTTGCCACTAACCGTGTTCAGGTCTTCGATGCGGGTCATGACGCCCATTTTCATCTCACGACGCTCGGCCTGGGTGTCCGGGCAGGGGTACACAGTGGCGCGGAAACCCTCCGAGATCTTCTTCACACGGGACTTGAGCTGTTCGCCTTGGAAGAACACGATGTACACGTTCTTGTGCACCATAAGACCCTGTGGAGTCGGGGGTCAGGGGTCAGGTGCCAGGTCAGGCGTCAGGTCAGGAATCAGGTCAGGCGTCAGGTCAGGCGTCAGGTCAGGCGTCAGGTCAGGTGTCAGGTCAGGTGTCAGGTCAGGTGTCAGGTCAGGTGTCAGGCCAGGTGTAGGCCAGGTGTCAGGCCCAAGGTAGTCAGCGATCCATGGTGGCAGGTCCAGAGTGTCAGGTTCAGGTGTCAGGTCAGGCTGTCAGGTCAGGTGTAGGTTCAGATGTGTCCCACGGATCAGGTGTCAGGTGCAGGTTGTCAGGTCAGATCGCGCGTCAGGTCAGAGCGTCAGGATCAGGTGTGTCAGGTCAGCGTGTCATGTCCAGGCTCAGCGGGTCGAGGATCAGGGGTCAGGTCAATGTGTCAGGGGTCAAGTGTCAGGTCAGGGACCATGTCAGGGGTCAGGTCAGAGGTCAGGTCAGAGGTCAGGTCAGTGGTCAGGTCAGAGGTCAGGTCAGTGGTCAGGTCAGTGGTCAGGTCAGTGGTCAGGTCAGTGGTCAGGTCAGTGGTCAGGTCAGTGGGGTCAGGTCAGTGGGGTCAGGTCAGTGGTCAGGTCAGTGGTCAGGTCAGTGGTCAGGTCAGTGGTCAGGTCATGTGTCAGGGGTCAGGTGTCAGGACAGGGGCCATGTCAGGGATCAGGTCAGGGTTCAGATCAGTGGTCAGGTCAGGGGTCAAGGTCAGGGGTCACATCAGGGAGCACGTCAGGTCAGATGTCAGGTCAGGTGTCATGCCAGGTCAGTGGTCAGGTCAGTGGTCAGGTCAGTGGTCAGGTCAGTGGTCAGGTCAGTGGTCAGGTCAGGGGTCAGGAGTCAGGTCAGGAGTCAGATCAGGAGTCAGGTCAGGAGTCAGGTCAGTGGTCAGGTCAGGGGTCAAGGTCAGGGGTCACATCAGGGAGCACGTCAGGTCAGGGGTCATGCTAGGTCCTATTGGGTTAGCGACAGCCGCTTGTGACTAGAGGACAGCGGTCCCCTGCGAGAGCGACGACAGCTGAATGTGAGACAGCTGCTGTACAAACCAGGCCTGGCATGGCAAAAAGCCCCCAACCGTTTGTTTATTGTTAGAATTGTACTGCAGCGCAGCTGCTACGGCCATACAGCGACGAGAAGGCCCGCTGTGTTTTAGGGTTCAGTGCGGTTAAACCTCATGTTATAAAGAGGGCCCGTCGGGTGATCCAGACTCGATTTCTGGCGCAGAAGGCAGCACAGTGTAGACCATGTGTTATGTTCACTTCATCGATACCACCCGATGACGATGCGCCCGGCGAATAAATCCTTCGTGAAAACGGCTAGTAGCAGTCCTTTCAGTGCACTATTCGAATACAGCCTCCATTTTTCTGGGGCGATGTTTGTTTTCGTCTGCCGGAAGCTAGCGTTGAAAGTATTCTTAAAAAGCTTTGGTTAAGCGCACCCGCTTAATTAATTAAATGTCAACATTGTCCATCAGTGCTGTCTGTCA
>VOPJ01007868.1:0-10068 GCA_014673585.1 Semibalanus balanoides
TGATTTCCCCACCTTTTTATTATCTCGAATGCCAAATAAGGTGAGAAGCCCAAATCCGCGGAGAAAAAAAACGGGGATACTTTTTTGCAAAAAAAAAACGTTGCCCCCCCCCAAACCGAGCGGCTGGATCCGCCCCTGCCTGTGGGTGACTACCACTGCGCGTGGCGCGTGCCGCGTGAGGGGTGTTGAAAGGTGTTTTCTCGCAAAACCTCCACAACGGCTGTGCAGATAGTGTTCAAATTTGGTGTATGGTGTACCCCTCACTCCTCAGCCGCCGCTTTCCCACAACTCGGGTGTGAGGGAGTTTGCACGTGCGCATCTTCTTGTATCTCAGAAACTACTTGTCCGATCGAGTCAAAATTCACCATACAGTCGCTTCGCGCTCGCTCGTTCGCTGCCAACTATGGCAACTATGGCATTGCTAGTTATCACACTGACAAACTCACACACAGTCACAGGCTCGCAGTCAGGATTTCGTCCAGGGGAGGGGGCGGCGCCTCGTCGAAAGAGCCCTTTCCCGAGCGTTGAAAGAGCCAAACCAAGCGAATGAGGAAGAAGAAGAAAAAACGTAACATGAATGCAGAAGGCAGTATGACAGGTATGACATAGGCCATACCAACTTTTAGAAGCATGGAGTTAGCAATCTGCCATATCAACTGCTGGTACCAGCGAACACCCATTTGAACCAGCCTTTACCATCTGCTCGAATATTGTTATGGCTCAAGACCTAGAACGTAAATCAAGTGCGTCGCGGAGCTGCCGAAATTTTGAGTCTGATTGCCCTGAATATGCATTCTCATCAATGACTCGCATTGCTGCATCAATGCATCAATGCCTCGCATCTCATCGCCTCGCAAAATTTCCATTTTTTACGCAGTCCTCGACACCTATGGGACGTGAAGCGATGAAACATACACCAATGAGTAGACCAATGTACCTAATCTAAAATGCAAATATAAATTTAGGTTTAATGCAATAATTCACTGTCAAAAGCCGCCCGTAATATACACATTAGCCGTTTTCACGATGGATTATTGCGCTGAAAAGATTCTGAATCTTTCTGTGACATGTTTTGATACAAAATTGACCGTTTCTAAAGAAAATATGCGTCTAGAGTCCTTTCGTGCAGTTTAGCATACCGTCATACTAATTCCTCAATCTGGCTGCGTCTTAGATCACAAGTCGGTCTTTCAGGATTAAACTGAAATTCGGTGTATGGTTTGAGACCACAACATTGGCAATGTCGCGAAACGCAAGTCAAACTTTGGGTCACACTACACGTGCGCAGGTGCACACCCCTAATCCGTAACTAATGTCCTTGCTATCGGGTTTACTCGGGCTCGCTCGTCCTTCGCCGTTATCTTGGTCTTCCGTTATTTCCCAGCTTTCCGTTATTGTGTAACAATGATGTTATTTATATTTAAAAATTAAATAAAGTTATTTCCTTTTTCAAAGCTGTAAGCTTGGAGAAAAATATAAGCAAGTGTCTATTGTGCTTTATGAAGGTCACTGACAACGCTGTCCTTCCCTATACGTCCTAAATGTAAACAAGTCATAAGGCCAGAAATGAAGATATGTGCTCCAAGACGCGTGACAACGTCCCTGGTTGACAATGAAACAAATCGCCGACACTAAATAGGTCGCTGTCAAAGCTGATCGATGAGCCTTTGATGTAATTGCCTTTTTTGCCATTTTGGGGGAAAATAAATTAGTTTTCTTTATTATATAAAGCATGGTGTCATCGGTGTCATGTATGTACATTGTACAGCCAGGGACAAAACTATACCTACACAATTCCTAACGTTGAAAATAAATGAAGCGATTTTCACAAAGTGAGTGTCTTACCGCTAACTAGGCCGTCGTAAAAGCGCATCGGTGAACTGCAAATTTGGTCATCTTTTCATGCAATGTCTATTAGATGTGGGGGATCGGTGGGCATGTAATCATTACAAGCAAAACGCAAAATATATTTTATCTCCATTGTGCAAAAAAGGAAAAAGGGAAAATCCCGCAGTTTGATAAGAACCTAAAGTATTTACAAGTACGGGTCATAAAAAACGCCAGACGCCTATCAACTTTTATTTGAAATATATTTCGGTAGGGAAGCTTTTATGCAAAATGTGATTAATTTACAATATATTTTGGTCTCGTCTGACGACTTCTAGTAATAACTTCATTTTTGTGAGAAAATGTGAATATTATCTCTTTAAGGTGCTGATTGCTTCTGTTATTTTATCATGGTATCTATTACTTCACATTAATGGCCATAACAATTTACTTAAAAGAATATACCACCTTGCACATTAATTTCTTGACCTGAGATAGCCAGATTGTCCGGTGGAGTTAACGGACAAAACCTTCAAATCTAATTTGTATTTCCAACACAACGTTTACATAGTTGCTGTATTTTCAACGCGAAAACTCGTTGGTATATTTGGGCCATATTTAAAAGGACAAATGATGGGGACGTTCGCATACGTCTAAGTAGGTACACTTGTAGTTCACCGCACTTCCGTTTGCTAATTTAAACCGTCGCCACGAAAGGTATCGACTTAGGCGTTTCAGAAATGATTGTCAATTTTCTTTGTCAGTTTTCATTGGATTTATAATTGAAAATAATGCCGACGCTCGTCTTGAAAAGGCAAAACATTTGATGGGTGGCTCGTGCTGCCTGCTGGTAATGCAATATTCTCCGCAATAGAAGCACATGCACTATTAAATAACATTATGGCATACATTCTGGCTTTTGTAACTGCTGTACATAATTATATCTGTCAATTGTGAACCGATTTTCAATTGCAAATTGCCAATAGAAATTTCATGAGAAGACAAATGTGTTGATTGGTGACAGGTCATTGTTCATACGATAAATCAACAAATATGTACAAAGTGCTTTTGTTTACGAAGGAGTTCGTCACTGGCGGATCTAGAGGGGGTTCGGCATCAAGGGCAAATGCCCCCCCCCCCGACCGCCTAAAATTGGCGTGAATTAACACATTTCCTGATCTAGAAGGAGATCTACGCAACTTTTACAAAGTAAAGTTTATCTTAAAACGTTTAGCAATGCATAGGGGAGCAAAATTCGATGAGTGTTTTTAATCTCGATATTTTTGGGGTGTGATGCCCCCCATGGCGCCAAAAACTAAATCCTAGATCCGCCAATGGAGTTCGAAGAGCCAAAAACACTATTGGCTATAACTTTGTTAATTTTCATTGGATTTCCAATTAAAAATAATGCAGACACTCATCTGCAAAAGGCCCAACTGTTAACACGTTTTACTTTTGTTAACAACAATTTCTTAGGCTTCCGTTATGGTATTACAATGATCATAGATAACAGTAGTAGTCTCTATAGAGTTCAGTGGTAGTAGTACTGTTATCTATGCAATGATTTAATATAAATTTAGGAATTAAATAAAAATATTCACTTATTCAAGACTGTAAGTTCTTAGAAATTAAAAGCAAATAGTTATACTTCTTTCGAAACTCATGAGCAATGTTTTCCCATCACTATTTATTCGCGCCATATCTGGCACCGGTGTTTCAAACTTGTTCGACGCTGGAAAATGTACCTGAAACAAATCGCCCGGGACACTCAAAAAGGCTGATCGTGGTTGCAAAGTTTGACTTTTTCAGATTTAATTGCAAAGTTGAATTGTTTTGTCGGCCCCGTCGAGTGTGGTGTGTGTTTTTTTTTTTTTTTTACATGATTTTTGAATGATAAATATAAAACCATATGGTCTGGGGGATCCAAAGGTCTGACGTAACTTTCTAGACACTTGCAATTAACTCCGCGCATTCCTGGCGTGTCGTAATTAGGTGCGGAAGAAGTCGGAGGGATCCAAAAGAAAGAGAGCTGAGCGGTGTATTTAGTACGTAAGCCAGCGCCGTAGCGATTAATGCGCCGATTTGACGCACGTTTGGAAACGTCGGACGGCCCAGCTGACTCGATAGTAGTTTCACTCGTGAAGGTCGAAAAATCCCATCGGTGTCAAAGCAATTTTCGCTTATTAATACCGGGGCCTGTGGAAGCATCGCCATTACATTCGGAGGAAGAGGAGGGCAAATCTAGAGGTTATCACCTACAGCACTGCCGTACCGGGCCTTCTCCCGCCCAGTCGAGTGTGAGAGGCATCTTGAGGGTCGACTGTGGGCGGTGGGTCATAGAGCCAGTTGAGCTGCCAGCGGCGGGCCCATGTCACTCCTAACCCATGTTAGTGCTCTAATGGACCAGTCGTCTGGCGCGTCTCGATCACACGACACTGCCTTCCTCAGCAACGAGCAAATGGGGTCCAGCGGTTGAAGCGGGTGATCGTTATACTGAGGGCGAACCAGTCAGCAGAGGCCGAACCGGACCGTCTAACCACAACACAAGACTCGATGGGTAGAGGACGGCGGTAACGGAACGACGCGGAGAGCAGTTTGCGTTGGTCGGGCGGGGGACAACAACACACACAACAACACACACACACACACACACACACACACACATCACCACACACACACACACACACAACACACACACAAACACACACACACACACAAACACAATAACATACACATACACATACAACATACACTACACATACACATACACAGTACACATTTACACAACACATACACATACAATACACTACACACCACACACACACACACACATAACGCATACGCTGACGCATACGCATAGCATACGCATACGCATACACAACAATACAACATATACTACACATACACATAACATACACGATACACATACAAACACACGCACGCCGCACGCACGCACGCACGCAACGCACGCACGCACGCACGCACACATGGGAGAAGATATGGCCAGTCCGTCGAGCGGCACCGAAAGAAAGGTTTCTTTAATCAGAGCAAATTGATTAGTGACATATTACGAGGTCATCCCGAGGTCACCACGTAGTTGTTGATTTGTCAATTAACTCGAATCAATAGGATAGAGACGCACAAATGGTATTCAATTTGCTTGGCTCTCAAGGACGAATCGAATCATATACAAATATGACCTACTTGGGTTCAACAATACCTCAACCTGGTCAAATTTTGCAAATTGACCTTGCAGGTCATCATGCATATGTTTCGAAAGCGTCTTTGCGGAGACGACACGTGGTGTCCAACACATTTTTTGTATATTGATAAGATAAGGATGTGTTTCATGATAATGCTACCTTTCTTTAAAACCTGCATTTCTGGTATGGTATCATATCCCAAACAACATTACTTTTTTATATCAACATGTAGCCACAATATTATCTAGCTATTGGCAAGTATTCAAATTGCGAAAATATTTTCTTCCTATAGTACAATATTTGTATCAGAAACGATGAGACACGCTACGCGCTGACTTTCGCGGGTGTAAATAAATCGTAAAGTTAGCGGCGTAAGCTCGACCATACGAGCCGACCTTAACCGCACCAACTAGCTCTCGCGCAGTCGTGGATCCTCCCAAATGGTTCTGAGCCCAATTACGCACCATCGTAGCTACGAGCCGAATTTAGCGCGCATTATCCCCAGCAGGTGTATACAGCCCGTACAAATTAATTACAAAGCTTGTAATGCTTGTCCAATTTATGAAACAATTTAAAACTAGTTACAATAGGGCCCGCCATAGGGACATGTTAAACTGCTCAATTTGGCTTTCCTTGTTTTATTAAATGTCTATCAAATGTTTGGTCGCCGGTATATATTATCGAAACAAGCAGGATTCTAAATTATTTTCCTTTCATTGCGTAAGGAAATTAATTCGGGAAAAGCCCGCAGTTTGATGAGATCCAAAAGTACTTGCAAGCAGGTTGCAAGTACCGGTCATTGAAATTGTGAAACTTTTATCAACTTTAACTTGAAACATATTTCGGTAGGAAATTCCTACCGAAATATATTTGTAATTTCAGCGGTCAGCCGTCCGGGACACACAGCTGTGTGTCCCGGACGGAGCACCTTGTATGCTAATAACAATTGCCCTAGTGGGAATTATATATTAGTTGTTGACGGAGTCCTGCGGCCTCTATTTGTGTGCTGCTCGTATGACCACCAAAACCAGTATCCAGCACTGACGATCGATGATGGGCTGGACTATGGTCCAGCCCCCCCTCCCCCGTCTCGGTGCACCGGGGACCGACTATAAACGGCGGGCGGCGGCGGATAGTGCAGCACACAACCGCGACAGGCCCAGCTCCACGAGTCCCATCATGGCCACCGTTCACGGTAAGACAGTAACCAGCCATGGCACCGTTCACGGTAAAACAGAGACCGGCCGCGACAGTGGCAGATCGCTGAATGACACATAGTTGTCACACGCTGTTCCAGTCTCTGAGAATGTCTGACGAAGTTTGTGTAGGGTCAGCTTGATAGTTGAAAATATAATTGTCGAGGGGTATTCTTGCAGTAATACATGCATATGTTTACAAAGGTAGTGTGTATTCTTCATCAATTCAATTTTCAGAACTTGCAAAAATAATCGCAGAGAAATAGATTAGTTATAAAGTGAAATTAAAGAAACCCTGATTTGCAAAAATAATTATTTCGAATTTGAGTAATAGACTCACCGATAAACTTATAAGATGCTGATTGACTAATTTTGCAGCCGGATGTGCCATTGTTTCGTCCCATCTTCCCAAATGGTGCATCTAGATGTTCAAATTGCACAAATTAAATTGATGTGTCTATCACTATTTACAAATACCTATGTCTTAAGCTCATATAAATATATGAGTGTAAAAAAACATCTGTTCATGTGCACACTTAAGAGGTGCAATGCGATAAAAACAGATATTATACCCAACTATACATCTCACAAATTCAGACACCTATCGGCAATGTGCCAACATAGAAATTCATACCAAAATGCAAATATTTAATGCAAACCATGGTGTTCAAAACGTAAAACTTACAGTGTGATTAAAAAATCGCACCCATAGCATGCCGTTTCAATTTAAACGTTCTTTTTTGGTCGTTTGTTTCATCTATCAAGTGCTATTTGAATGTAACTACAGTGGCATATTTATTGAAGAGAAATAAACACCTCCTTTCACATAAATGGAGTCATTACATGAAATCGATAGACGAGACCAAAATATGTTTTAAATATATCACATTTTGCATCAAACATTTTTTACTAAAAGTTATTTCAAGCTAAAGTTTATCAGCGGTCCATGCTTTAAACGACCGGTGTACTTGCAAGCTGCTTGCAAGTACTTTTGGTCCTCATCATGATCAAACTGCGAACTTTTCCCGCATTTTTTTTGTTTCGTAATGGTTTTGCGTTCTGCTTGCTGTAAATATATGCCAGTAGATCCTCTATATATAATAGCTATTCAATGAACACGTAACCAAATTAGCAATTATATGTGCTTCTGATATGGCGGCCTTTTAGCGGTTGTGACCCTCAATTTAAAAAAAAATACATCATTCATTTTCTAGATTAGGAGTTTTTATAATTTCTTTACTGGTTATATATTGCATCATACTTTATATAATCATGAAAAAGTCATCTATTATATGCAAAATGAAAATGCATCAAAAGCGCAATTTCAGTGCGTTTTCACAACATCTGTGCTTAATTTAGTGAAAGCAATTTGTTTCAGGGACATTGTCCAGCGTTGCACAAGTTTTAAACACTGACGCGCTTCAAATAGTGATGGGAAAACGCTGCTCATGAGTTTCGAAAACAGTATATGTACTTGCTCTTAATTTGTAAAACTCACAACATTGAATAAGGGAATAATTGTATTTGATTTTTAAATTTACATTAAATAATTTGTCATAACAAAAGCATAAGAAATTGTTGCTAACAAAAATAAAAACTTATTATTTCCCCTTAAACTTGAACATTTACGTGTCGCAATGGCTTTTTGTTGCAGGTTACAGTCCTTGTGTTGTCAGCTGGCGTCTGTCTTGCCGACAAGGGCTTATCTTCGTTTGGAGACAGCAGCCTCTTTCTCTCTGCTAACGGTGGTGGAAACGGAGGCAGCAATGGCAGAAATGGTGGCGGCAGTGGCTACAGCATCACTTACAAGGGAAACGGAGACGGTGGCGCAGTTGAATTACGTAGCACTGTATACAGTAATGTATACACAGGCGGAAGAACTAACGGTGGAAACGGTAACGGCGGGAACGGCAACGGAGGAAACGCCAACGGAGGAGACAATGGCGGTGGCTACGGTGATAGCGGCAATGGCCAAGGAAACGGAGGAGGATGCAGCGGAGGCAACTGCGGAAGCTATGACATTCCCCAAACGTACACAGCCCCTACCTATAGTAAGGGAGGGAATAGTGGCGGAAGCGGCAACGGCAGGAACGGCAATGGAGGAAACATCGGCGGAGGCAATACGGAGGCTATGACGTTCCCAAACGTAACCAGCCCCTTTACCTAATTAGTAAGGAAGGGAATATTGGCGGAAGCAGGCAACGGCAGAAACGGCATGGACAGGGAAACAATCGGTGGAAACACGGGGAGGCTATGAATGTTCCCCAAGACATAGCACAGCGCACCTACTAAAGTAAGGGAGGATATGGCGGAAGCGGCAACGGCAGGAGAACGGAGCAAATGAGGAACAACGGTGGAAACAAACGGGGGGACAGCAGCGGGAGCTATGATGTTCCCCAGAAGTACACAGCCCCTACCTATAGTAAGGCAGGAAATGGTGGTGGAAGCGGCAACGGCAGGAACGGCAATGGAGGAAACAACGGCGGAGGCGGCAGTGGAGGCTATGACGTTCCCCAAACGTACACAGCCCCTACCTATAGTAAGGGAGGGAAATAGTGGCGGAAGCGGCAACGGCAGGAACGGCAATGGAGGAAACATCGGCGGAGGCAATAGCGGAGGCTATGACGTTCCCCAAACGTACACAGCCCCTACCTATAGTAAGGGAGGGAAATAGTGGCGGAAGCGGCAACGGCAGGAACGGCAATGGAGGAAACAACGGCGGAGGCAACAGCGGAGGATATGATGTTCCCCAAACGTACACAATCCCTACCTATACTAACGGAGGAAATAGTGGCGGAAACGGCAACGGTGGGAACGGCAGTGGAGGAAGAAATGGCGGAGGAAACGGTGGAGGCGATCGTAGCTACAGCACGCCTACCGAAAATGATAGGCGGATAAGGCAAATACGGTCCGGCCAAAAAATCGTCAAGCTATGGCACGCCGACGTATAGTTAAGCAGTTGTTTCTCCCCGAATCCGCATTGGGGAGTGCTAAGCTAAATACTAAAAATAGTTTTCTTCTTCTCGGTAGTAGGCTTGATGAACAGTGTTGTATCCTCCATTGTCCTAGCTATGTCATTTTATACATGCTTTAGAGCATCTCATGTCTTCATGGTGCGCTTTGAATTGATTACGAAGAAACAGGTTTCTGTCCAAACATTAAATGCGCATACGTTGCATAATATGAGCATTTTACACGATATTTTCTGATAATCATGCGATTGGAAGGTTTCAGCCAATAGTGGATGATGATTCAGCTTATGCTCCAAATAAATTTCAATGAGATGCTGTCGTGTTTCTGTAAGCAGTGTGGTGATGTTTTCGGTGCTCATTCACATAACATTCTGGCAGACGCAGTGGCGGCAGAGGGTATTTTTGGATGGGGAAAAAGAAAATAAAGGCGCTTCCTCGAGGCAAATCGACCCTCCTCACAAAAAACGCGAAGTTTTATCTCCTCGGACCTACGCCACAATATTAAACCAGTAAAACGACCTTGGGGCGATGACCGAGCGGGAGCACTCTGGTACGCATTTGAGAAGCTCACATCTCTGTATCCGCACCCAGGGGCGTCGCTACCAGGGGGCTCCGGGTGCCCCGGACCTCCCCCCCCATTTTTGAGGGGGCGCCGAAGGCGCCCCCTCAAAAAGTGTGTCTGTTCTGTGTTTTAAGAGGGCGCCGGAGGCGCCCCCTAAAAAATAAAATTACAATTAAAAAGACACTAAAAATTTGTCCGCCAGTCTGTATGTTTGCGCCCCTAAGCCAGTGACGTACCCAGTATGTATACGGTCATTCAGAGCATTACCCGGTCATTTTGACCCCGAGGCGCCCATGCAAAGATGGCGC
>VOPJ01007869.1:0-11002 GCA_014673585.1 Semibalanus balanoides
TATATTTTAATTCAAAACTCTAAATCTTTCAAATGGCACGACGTTTACGAAGGACATCCATTCTTCAAGATATGCCACCTCTGCAGTTGAGAAAAAAAAACTTTATGATTCGCAGCATGTTTGACGAAGAAGAAATACACTTTAATAGCCATAGCGAGATTTTGTGAGAGCTCTAGCAAGAGTAGAAATAATTTTGAGCGGGTAATTTCGAGAAAGCCAGTTTTCGAAGAGAATTAAGGAAGAGTTCTATACAAATCCATAGCGAGAGTCAAAGTAGAGTTCTGGAAGAAGGTTACAAAGAGGTTTCGAGAGAGTCGAGACAAAGAATCTTTGAAGAGTCGGTGGCGAGTTTTGAAAGGGTTGTAAGAAAATTGCATGGAGTTATGGAAGCATAAAGAAGAGTAAACCAGAGTTTGGAGAGAGTCGAGGAAGAAGTCATACATGGGTCAATTTCTCTTGTAAGCATATTAGAAAACGAGCAGTATCAGAATGAAAAGCAGAGCTTCAACAGAGTTTTAGCTGAATTTGAGTCGTGGAAGAGCCTTTGGCCTGGACCGAAAATGACAACTCTCCCTAATGTGCTTTAAAGAGTCAACTTTTTCTCAGTGCACATTAACGCAGTGACCGTTCCTACACTAGGCTAACGCTTCTCTGAGACACTGACTGCAGCCAGCTGTCTATTGGCCGCCACAGTTGGCCTTTGATGCTGCGTTGTGGCGCGCTGGTGTCAACTCTGGGTGAAGCCGTCGGCCTTTGATGCTGCGTTGTGGCGCGCTGGTGACAACTCTGGGTGAAGCCGTCGGCCTTTGATGCTGCGTTGTGGCGCGCTGGTGTCAACTCTGGGTGAAGCCGTCGGCTGCCGTTGTGGCGCGCTGGTGTCAACTCTGCAGGTGAAGCCGTCGGCTGCCGGCTGCGGAATGTCGCGGCTCCCTTCGACTGACGCTGCTGACGTCAGTGGCGATATCCGAGCTCTGATTAGAGGAGGTCGTCAGTGGCGATATCCGAGCTCTGATTAGAGGAGGTCGTCAGTGGCGATATCCGAGCTCTGATCGCGGCCTGGTACGGTAAGTGGCGCGTTCTGGGGGATACTGCCGACACTGAGTAGTGGCGCTGCGACGCAGTACCTATGTCTGCTGACGGTCTGCAGAGGAATATGTAATGGTTAGGGGCACTGGCGGATCCAGAGGGGGGGGGTCATCAGGGGCAAATGCCCCCCCCCCTATACTGCCTGAAATCGGCGAAAATTTACACATTGCGTGATGTAGAAGGAAATATACGCAACTTTTACTAAGGAAAGTTTATATTTTAAAACGTCTAGCAATGCATGTGGGAGCGAAATTCGACGATTGTTTTGTTGTTGTAAATCTCGATGTACTTTTTCGGGGTGACGCCCCCTATGAAGCCAAAAACTAAATCCTAGATCCGCAAATGGTTAGGGGTGCTGGAGAGGAGGTCGTTATGCATGTGTTTTCAGCGAGCGAGCCTACTGCGCTGGCAGCTCCACGGGTACGAGGAGGGGACGCCGCTGTTCATGTTAACTTTTCTGGTCAGGGTACAGCGTACGGCGGACTGAATAAACTGTTATTTTCTGCCAAAGCTGACAACTTTTGTCAGTAATAACGAGACTGCAAGAGGCGGGGGGATACAGGGTTACATCACGCCCACGGCTGGGGTCATCTGTCTGCATAGGCGTACCCGAGGAGGGAGGGGGGGGGGCATTGTCTCCCTGTACGTGCCCCTTTGGTCTATGTGCTCCTTTGGAAATGGTGCCCGAAGGGCCCTTTTTCCAAAGATGCTTCAAAGATATTTCCAAAGAAGGAGCATCTGGGGATTCATGGATAAACGACCAGGGTCCCTGGAGCGACGATTGGACCCATGGAAATTTGTCTAGGCCCCTGTAAAAATGATCTATTACAAATCGATGACCCAACCTACCTACCCCCATTTCTTCAACTTACCGATTCGGTCTACTTTGTTTTTAGGGGGACAATTTTTAACTTTTGTATTATGAATTTGTATTATTCTTACCTTTGTATACCGTGGGTGGTTACAAGGGAGGGCCCTTGAGACAGTGAATTCTTTCAGACAGGGGGCCCCGGGTAGTGGTACTGAGTACAGGGTGCCTCTGTACTCTGGTGTCTGGTACTGAACGCTTCCATGACAAAATATCGAAACGCAAAATATCGAATTTCAAAATGCCGAACGCAAGATATCGAAAGACAAAATATTAAAGTCGCAAAATATCGAAAGCGCAAAATTTTCAAGTTGCAAAATATCGAAAGCGCAAAATATCGATGGGGCAGAATATCGAAATAGCAAAATATCGAATGCAAAATATCTAATGCAAAATATCGAATATGCAAAATATCGAAGTGCTAAATATCGAAGATGCAAAATATCGAGTGACAAAATACCGAACGCAAAATATAGAAGGACTAAATATCGTACGCATAATATCGAGGTGGCAAAATATCAAACGCAAAATATCGAAGTGGCAAAATATCGAAACCAAAATATCGAACTGGCAAAATATCGAAGTGGCAAAATATCGAATATCGGCTAGGGCATAGCATAATTTGCCAAATGTAGGCAGATTTGATGTAGAGTAACATATATTTTGGCGGCGAATAGCTTCATCTGTCCGTACTTCCAGACTCTGTGTTCTTCTTGACCATGTGATAGCCAAGCGAAGTATATTTATATTTTGCCATGAGTGTATTAACCAGGGGCGGCGTCACGGATTTTGGTCAGGGGGCAGGTATAAATTTAGATGCCTCCATTTGATAAGAGGTCTTCTCGTCCTCCGGCCTCGAGGGGCCCCATTGAACTCCATAGGGCTCCTCTGACCTCCCCTCTGGCTTCCAGAGGGCCGCTTCTGGACTTCAGGGGCCCTCTGACCTCCAAATAGGACCCCTCTGGCCTTAGGGGCCCCTGGCCTCAAAGGAGACCCTCTGACCTCTAGAGGACCCTTTCTGGCTTCCAGAGGGCCCCTCTGACCTCCAGGGGACCCTTTTCTTCACGAGAGGGTCTCTTTTCCGCACGGGGGTTGCATTTTTCACACGGGACTCCTTCCCCTTACGAGAGGGGGAAGCTCCACTCACACGAAGCTGGTTTTTCTACTCAAAACCAAGGAGACCTCACGTTGAGATGGTGCCTGTTTGGAAAATTGAGGGCCTGTTAAAGGAAAGGGGGAAAACATATATGTTTACCCTCTTGCCCGACGACAGGGGGTGACTTCCCTCCCCCGCGGGGGGAGGGAAGTCACCAGCATGAACCCCAGGGGCGGCGCCACCGCGGTGGCGCCGCCCCTGGTGTTAAAACAAACGAGACGAGAAGTCATCCGAAGCTCGGGTTGTCTGGGGTTGAGCCATGATCTCCTAACGCTGTCCATTCTGAAGTCAGCTCATTGTCTTGTCTGACACACATTATGTCTGTTTCCCATGGTATTTCCAGCTGTTTGTTCCGGCTGGTACTGTTTGTACTGGCTGGTACTGGCTGGCTGGCTGTTTGTTCCATCTGTTTGTTCCGGCTGGTACTGGCTGGCTGGCTGGTACTGGCTGGCTGTCTGTTTGTTCCATCTGTTTGTTCCGACTGGAACTTATTATATAAGTCAGACACTCGGCACCGTAGCGGCGAACTTTGACCGTGAAAATCCGCTATCATACCGACAGGTGGGCTCCGATATACCGATCAGTGGATCAGATCAGATCAGATTCGAGATTTTATTATCAAGCTGGGGACGTGAGAAGGCCACGGTGGCCACTCGAGCTCCTGAAAAAGCTGTGCTTAGAAATCGTCACTTTCACCTGGAGTCAAGTTGTCCCAAAACGCGGCACCACTTGCTGAACCGCCCCGAACCCGACAGCTCAGGATTTTGTACTATGGGAAAAACATACTGCGGAAAGGTAACACTATCTGAGGCGGGCGACGAGTTGACGAGTATCAAGTTGTTTCAGGGGCGTCGCCACAACATTTTGTGTGTGTGTGTGGGGGGGGGGGGTAGCTAGGTGTTTCCTGGGCCAGTCAGGCGTTTGGCAACCCACTAACAAAGGGTTATAATGTTACGATCCTCTAATCTGGGAAGGGGGAGCGATCCGGGCGGGGGGCGGAGTCTGGGTGGCGACGTCCCTCTTGGTTGTTTTAGGTCTACTATATCTCCTAATTGGCTTCTCATCATCTCAATGGAACAGCGTAAGCAATTGCTGTATCAATCATCCATTAGCATGGAATTGTTACATACACAAAGCCAATCAACACTAGACAACCTCTAATTACGGTGTCAAGTGTAGGGGAGACCGGGGCACGTTCTTGTCCACTTTTTGCTATTGGCCTGGCGGGCACACTTTTCAGAGTTGGTGATTGATACTTTCCAATACTGTCACATACATCAATATCTTCAAATCGTTTTTAGGAGTTCATGTGGTATCTAAGTTTGTTTCGACACCAGTGTCCAGTGTCGATATTGTGGCGATGACTCATTTGACAGAACCTGCCCTATATGCGGGGCACGTTCTGTCACTTATAGGGGCACATTCTGTCATTGGTGGGGCACTTCCTGTTATCACCGAACGGTCATTTGTGGTGTCCCTGCAGGGGGAGAGAGGGGTTTCATTCATCGCCACCTTATCAATATTGAGAAATGACGGCTATATACGATCCACACTGCATTTTTGCGTTTTTTTATTGGTTATCCATGCACGAATCAGAGTCCCTGAGTTACGCCTATGATTTTTCATTTGACTTTTTTCTTTCATACATTTAAGCCATGGCATTAGAAGTCAAAGACGCTTTTTGCCATACAAATCGTCGAATGACAATGGCCATTGGCCACAATGACGCTTTCAAAAACATCCAATATTTTTCGAATGTGTTGCCTCTTGGCCCCCATTAAAAAAAAAAAAAAAAAAAATCGGGGTACAGAAAAAGAAAGATTTTGTCACGACAAATCGAAACGGTTGTTCTTTCCCATCGGAATGGCCCAGCGGTCTCGAGATTTTCTGGGGGGGGGCAGAATCTGCCCCCGCAGGTTAACGTAATTCTGGCTCCGCTCGTGAACTGCATCGGCACACCCGATCGTTTTACGCTTGTAGTGTGTAGTCCATAATCTGTAAACAACCAGGCAATCATTTTTATTGTCGCTTTTATAGCCGATACGACGTAGGAAATCTACGATGTCAGTGGACAGAATACTGACCCAGATTGGTGACATAACCTGCCCCCACTCGACACAGGTCCACACTTCGTTTTTACTGAAACTTGGGAATGGGGCAGAATATACGCTCAGCAAAATGTCTCGACATTCCTATAGGCCCATGACAGCATTCAAAGACACTATACAATTCATCTGAAGTGGCCCACAAACCAAAATTTAGTTCACTTATTAAGTTTGGATTTCCTGGTTGAAAACAACCTTTTTCCCCAATTGGACCAATCTGGTCGCGGCATGGTTGTGCCTTTGATAGTACCGGGCCTGCAAGCACAAAAGGAACATATGTTACGAAACAACAATATACCTGCGGTGGTAGTTACGAGGAAACCCCGCTGACATAATGTGCCCCGTGACAGAACGTGCTCCGTTCTCCCCTACCTACTGGTACCTACAGCTTGTGTATTGTTTTTTGTTTTACCACTAGTTATTAGCACCTTTGTTCTGCGTCAGCAAGCGGCCGCGTGTGACCATCGAACAGCTCTATCTAATGAATGCATCGCTATCGGTGTCGACTCTTGATCTTTGTGCTATCGTCTCCGGGTCGGGGACGGCCAGACTGTCGGGAGCGGCGCAGTAGACGTGACGCGCTATACGTAGGAGTGATTGTTCCGGGTCGCTACTGCGCCGCGGTGCCGACCGGCGTCATTACTGGTCAATGCTCGGCAGTGCAGTGTGTGTGTGTGTGTGTGGTGTGCGTGTGTGTGCATAACGTAACCGGACGGCCCGCCGGGCTCGTATTTAGATAGAGGAAGGTAGGTGGTTTATCGATGGATTAGTATTGTTTGCTGTGATATGTGCGATGCGGATATCTGTTTTAGCGAAGATTATCCATGCTGGTGCATGGTGATTTGAGGGAGCGATAACGCTATGCCATGAAACTGGATCTAGAATGTCCGTGAGACTGGATTTATTTAACGAAATAATTAGCAATTTCATTCAAATTCCATGCAAATGCGTGCAATAGGAGGACGAGAGAAACTATGACAGCTTTCATTTTAAAATGTCATGTGACCTTCAATGTCAAAACTCAAAGGAAATGTCAAGGAACAGGGAACAGCCAAGAGCAAAGGTTACCAGCCGATGTACAAGCCCTTTTTATACATATATAACCGATAAAGGCTCTAGTGATTAGTGATAGTTGTATGAATCCAGGCGCGGATCCAGGGGGCGTGGGCGTGCCCCCCTGAGTCGGGTACGGGCGCTGCCCGGAGGGCGCAACTTTTTGTATGGCGCCTCCCCCTGACCGAAATCCTGGATCCGCGTCTGGAATCTACAAGTCACAAATCGCTCTTCGCTTACAAGGACATTTCATTTTTTGTGTGTGGAACTGGGCGTATTGAGTTGCCCCTCGAATCGCCAATTACAAGGGTCACATCAGCCCTGCTTTCAACGCCCGTGCATTTGTCGTGGATTGACAGCTGCGAAACGTAAACAGGTCAGAGTGCTGCCATACTGGTCCACGTTTGTTCAACTTAGCAATGATCGGCTAGGCGTCCATTTATCGGTCAAATAGCAGAATAGCGACCGACGAGCTCGTCAAAGAAGTACATACTTGTCCGATTTTTTTATCAGACATTATCAGGTGAATTTTATTTATCAGGCTATGTTGCCTACCGTTGGGTTGCATTTATGGGCGTAGAAACCTATACTTTTGGGGTTGTAGCTAAAACCCCAACTTCAGAAAGTGCAACCCCATTGACGAAAGTGCAACACCAACTTTAAAAAACAAAAACAAAGGTGCTTCCATGCCTGAAATGAAGTTGTGTAGAGGAATAAAACAGACATGCTCCTCGTTGTTGTCCTCTTTCTCACAGTTCTCAAACCCCAGGTCCCTCCTCACCCCCCCCCCCCCCGGCTCCGGGAAATGGCGAAAAGCTGACCCCGATGTTAATTTTTTATATAAAAATAGATATATAAGCGGTGGGCCTTGTAGAGGATAATAAGCTAAAAATGGCATGCATTCAATTCAGCATTACAAAATTAGAAACCCCAGGCCCCTCCTCACCCCCTCCCCGGCATCTTTCTCCGGGAAATTGCGAAAAGCTGACCCCGATGTGAATTTTTTATTTATAAAAATAGATATATAAGCGGTGGGCCTTGTAGAGGATAATAAGCTAAAAATGGCATGCATTCAATTCAGCATTACAACGAACTGAAAACGTTGGCGATGGCTTCGTTATGACGATGGTTACTGATGTGACGCCGCGAAGCGGACTGATTTTATTTTTATTTTAGGTCGTGAAAAACGAAATTCTTATATTAAAACTAGACCGTGAGTGGAGCTAAGCCTGCAAAATATTTACTAGTAAAGGCTTAAAAAGGTAACCCCTTTTCCTGGTTGCACAATGCACATCTCGGCATGATAGCAAACTGAAATGAAGGTAGCTTTTCATACACGTCTTGGATAGTAAATCCCGACTCCCGAGTCCGCTTTTAGTCGTACATATTGAGTTGATATTATGATAATAATTAATAACTGTATACGTATATACCGAACGGTAACACACAACTGGTAACAGTAGCCGTTTTCACGATGGATTATTTTGCGCGAAATGTTTTAGAACATTTTAAAATGTTTTAAAATGTTTGTAAGTAGCCGTTTCACGATGGACTTAATTTGCGAGAAATATTTTGACCCATCGCCTTATTACGTCCCGCTAGGGTAGGGGATTGTTTAAAATTAGTCCATCGCTGAAAACGGCTACATTAAAAATTTTAAAATGTTTTAAAACGATTTTGGCGGTAAAATAATCCGTCGTGAAACGGTTAGGTAAATGGTGAAAGCAGCAAGAGGCAAACCATTTCACGTATTAAATCGGTCCTGTGTATCGTTTGAGAGCCTTGGAGGAAGATTACTACGGCCTGGTCCCCACTCATTAGCTCTTGCAGGCCCAGCAAGTGTGAGCACGTAGAGTCAGCTTCCAGTTCCAGGAGTGCCTACCTGCGATCGTGTCTTTGCGGTCGCCGTCGCTATTTCTTCGGAACTCGGGAGACGCTTAACATGCTATCCTCAAAAAGCTAATTATTACGAGAAGAGGAGTGGGCCCTGGGGCCAGCCATTATAGTGAGGCTTCCAGACACTTCATAGGCATTCATTTTCCCATTTCCAAAGTTTCCTATAAGCAATTGCAAAACTCGTGTCATGCCTCGAAGCGGCGCGGATTTTTCAGTTTTGTATTGTGATAGCTGGATTTTCACTGCTGCAAATACAATTTTTTACAGTGAATTGTAAACGTTTATGTTGGCCCCCTTCAAGGCTGTTAGGGGGGCATGGTCTGGTCGGACCCCTGGATCCACTAGTGGGGTCGGGTTGTGAGAGAATCCCATTTTATCTAGTGTTAATTTATTTTGCTCGGGGGAGCATGGCTCCCTTGGCTACGTTCCTGCCCCCAGTCAATGGCGGGTTAAGCAATGGTCATGAGAAATACATTTTTTAATAAAGGTTCAAAGTGGGGTGAAGCGGCCTAATCAGGCGAATTAAAGGTCTCATTCATGAACTATATATTATTTAATTATTGCTTGTAATATTCATGTGGATGAGAGCATCGATATTTTGGAACTTAATGAACTATAAAATCGAAAGCTAGGGTCATACGATTTATATCCATTTCACCGAACTGCTATATTTTTCCATTGCATGATTTTTAATCTTGAAACGGGATAACTATTGCTATGGGTGGTTTCTTCTTGTGCCTGCTGACAATAGCTTCAGCTAATATGAGGTCGGAGTCGATCCCGGAGTCGGAGTCGACTCAGGAGGGTCGGAGTCGGAGTCGGAATCACTTGAAAACCGACTGACTCCGCTGCCCTGAGTACATCAGTCATCTTGTTAAATATGTCTAGCATGCTTAAATTATTAAACGACGCACATATGACGCATGTGGCAACATCTATGTGGCAAAAACAACGATTTTTTGCTTGATGAGCGAGCGTTGTGTAGGTACCTTTAATTTGCGCCAAGTGCAAAGCAACTGTGCACTCAAAGCGACATGTAAACCGGGCGACCTGTTTTTAGGTAAGCTCAGAATACATGTGTGTGGTCGATAATTGGTGCAGTCAACGTAGCCGTCCTTAGTTTTTACGACAGCCGGGCGTCCACCCTCGCCAGTTTGCCGCTCGCACCGGTCCAGTCTTCACTCAGCTGTATGCTTGTGCTAACGCGCGGCGACCCGTCGGTCTAAGCACTAAAAACATATCTTTACACAGAAACATTCAGGGCACCTTCGAAGAACACACTTTAGTCACCATCAAATATGACCATTTCACGCCCTGCTGTGTTGCCAGAGCTCGGTGCCCAATCTTCGCTATCCAGAGTAGAGAGGTACGGGGGATAGCCTTCGATTCCCCCCTCTTCGAACATCGATCATCTAGGATCAGGGCCCGCAGCCCAAGAATCTTGCGACGAGGACCTCACGAGGGCCACACCGAGTGGCCCCCTTAGCATGCTGATGCATCCGCCCCTCTAAATACGTAAATTTGTTAGTTACACTCTGTTTTACCTCTGCCGTGCACTCGATGCACCGACCCTCTTGCAGTCACCATTGTTTTACTGAAGATGTTTGTATTTTCTTAATTGTGCCACCGCATTGCAAGACCCATGTTCAAGATATATACTCCCTTGCAGGCCATTATTTGCCAACAATACACTATTTATTGGAGACGCAGCACATGCCAGCGCGCGGCTCCGACCGTCTGACCGCTGTCAGTGCCCCGGGGGCACGGCTGGTTCAGCGCGCGGCTCCGACCGTCTGACCGCTGTCAGTGCCCCGGAGGCACGGCTGGTTCTTATTTGAGACCGCTCCCACTGCATGTGATCATTGTGATACATATAGTTACTGTTCGGCCCATAAGCATTGGCTAAGCCAAAGTTTCAAAACTGGGAGTGGACCCGATATAAGCCATACATAGTACGTGGGCTGTTCAATAAGTAACGTAAAATGTGCTATAACTCAATGACCTAAGGTAGTAGAGAAAAGCAATAAACACTACGAGAATCTATGAACAATTTGCTACAAAATAATGACTATTTGCGTTTTTCCTAATACAATTTGGTTTTCAACCACGGGCATCATGGAGACATTGATGAAGCAGCGTTCCGTTATCGATTTCTGTCGGCCGCGAAAAATTCAGCAAAATTACGCACAAAACTCCGAAGTTCGATATCGAGCGACACAAGTGCTTTAACAAATGTTTGCAGCGGTTCAGCGGTCAAAAAGGACACAACACATAAGACAAGCCTCGATCTGCCGAAGACAGTAGAGCGTCGCCACACCCTACTCAAACGTACCAGACCAGAAGAATCAGGTTGGAAGACAGCGATGCTGGGGGCGCCGAATTCCTCACCGCCGATAATCCACTATTTGGGATGTCCATCAGTCTTCCACCTGTGTGGTCCACTGAAGAACTTCTTTCACGGTCAGTGCTTTGCTACTGATGAGGAATTAAAGAAGACTGAAGATACAGTGCAGGATCACCGGTAAGGAATTATTCCGGGCGGGATTTCGGCGTTGGGTGGAGCGATGGGAGAAGTGCGTGATGGTAAACGGTGACTGGGTTGAGAAGCAAGTTGTGGAGGGCTAGGAAGCTGGATGAAGAAATATGGTCACTAACGAGAAAAGTCATTTTGTAGAGGAGATTTCAGAGATCAATTTGGTGTTTTAACCATGTCGCTCAACCAAAATTTGACTGAAATACAGACGATTTTACGTTACTTATTGAACAGCCCTCGTAGATCAGAAGAATTAAAATAAGAGGAAACTAAACACATTTCGTTGACTTTCTCAAGAAATGATA
>VOPJ01007873.1:0-39348 GCA_014673585.1 Semibalanus balanoides
ATATTTAATCGTTATTTTTTAATATACAGGAACAATACCATCCGATGAACGCGTTTCGACACAAAGTCTTCGTCAGTATCGGTAAAATACACCAAGATTAAAATGTTCACGCCGCTTCACGGCGTCACATCAGTGGCCATCATCATAATAAAGCCATCACCATATCGTCGTCGTCACCATATCGTCTTCAGTTCATCGTAACACTGAATTGAACGAATGCCATATTTAGCTTATTCTCCTCTATCAATGCCTCACGCCTATATTTCTAGGTTTTATCAAGTTAACCTGCAAAAATTTCGCGCCGCTTGGCGGCGCTAAATAACAAGTAGCTAGCATGAAAATCCACATTAAAAATGCTTCAAAGTCTTAAATACATTCATCAAAAATGGTGGTACATTTTTTCGCCAATTCAGCCAACCCCCAGTAAAAAATTACGGCGACGCCACTAATGGCTCCAATCAAAATAAAAGGAATTATAGGTAGGCATTGTCGGATCCAGAGGGAATATTTAGAGCTATGCCCCCACCCAAGATCCTGAAACCATGATTTCCCCCTAAAAAACGGCCGGACCTTCAGCTGCTGACGGGCTGACGATTACGCTCTACACCCCTCCGATCAACAACTTTTGGCTGATAGCTAGCGGCCCGCTACTCCCCCGCTCAAAAACGTTTGGAAAATAGTTCACTGGATATGCCCCCTCCAAAAAACATGGCTAGATCCGCTAGTGCTTAAAACCGACGCTCCGGTGTGTCTCTGAGACAACCTCGCCACGGTGGAGGGGGAGGGCCGGAGAGAGGGGGGTTAAAAATGACTTAATTCGAGTCTAATTCGAAAACTAAAGGGGTTAGAAATACTAAAAAAATATCGACATGGCAATTCGAAGTTAATTGTTTGTTTTTTTTACTTAGGTCAACATTGAAGTTGCCAGAAGTCACCAAAAGTTAAATTTTCCAGTTTTAGGAATTCGCTTCGAACAATCCTAATTATCTCGGGAACTCTGATAACTAGGAACAAGCGGAAAAGGCAATCGAAATCCTTGAAAAGATAAAAAATCGACTTAGGCGTCCTCAAGTTTTAATTAAGGCCAATTTTTTAGACTCCAGACGTCATCAAAGGTCAAAAATACAATTATTGAAAAAAAAAACTGTTTTTCGTAAACAATTGTTTGCCTAATAACGTAAGAGCAACAATTGAAACACAATCATGTTTGTCTCGCCAAAGCGCGTTGAGCCATATGAATGGTGACCTAATTAAATCCACTTCAAAAGTTGACCTCAGGTCAAGGTCATTTGGTGACCCAAGTAGGTCATGCTGCGTATGGAGCAACGAGTCTGACAAGACAAACACAGCAGTGTCATCCGCTTGTCTCGATCTTTATTCTATCGAGTTATTAGCAAAACATTGCTGATGACCTCAGATGACCTCAGAGGACCTTGCAAACATCTATGAGCAGCAATTGCACCTGCATCATCAATAATGAGCTAAATTGACATGATTCTGAAAGAATTGGCCTGATGCAATGCATATTATCTACAAAGGAAGCATTTGTACATTTCCCCGTTCACATGGTGAGTTCAGGAAATTGACCTGACTTTAGGTCACCAATGAAAAAAAATCCGAGATACACCAATTGTAGGTTATAACCTCATGCAATCCTGCAAGTTTCAAATCTCTTGGACAGACTGTGGCTTTTGTACGATTACAAACATTTTGTAAGGTAAGGTCACTTGACGTGACCTTGGGCTTGTGACCTGACCTGAACTAGCCATTTTAAAACTTTCTTGTTATTTAAATTTTACCTTGAATTTGTTTTGAATTATTCAACTTTAAAACTTTAAAACTTTAATAAAACCGATTTATCTTAAACGCTTCGAGGTTAAAACATTAACAAAGTGTGGGTAATGAATGTCCGAACAGCTGTGCAAAATTTGGTGGCGCGCAGCGCCGCCGTTTTCCTGCTATTTGGAAATACCTCAGTGGGTCAATATGACCGCCGCTAAGGCGAGGGTTAATATATTTTTCCCAGCTCAGCCCCCCCCCCCCGACCCCAACTTTTCTGGAAAAGGTACGTCCCTGAGCAGATATGTCATGTTACAATCGGCAATAAGAACCATTGCGCCAAGATCGACAGAATCTTGTCTGACAGAAGAATCCACGTGCACTGGGGGATCCAGATTCCAGGGGGGCATCAGAGGCAAATGCCCCCCAAACTGCCTGATATCGACGCAAATTTTCACTTCTCCTGATGTAAAAGGATTTATATGCACCTTGTACTAGGGAAAATTTACTTTGAAACTTAGCAACGGAAACATTGCAGTGCCTACCTATCGTATACGCTGAACCACCTATTACCACTAGGTGGTACTAGCTACTTTCATAAGAGGATGTTATTTATATGAGCGGATCGCCGCGTTCACCAGTCACACGGCACGCGGTGTAAAAAGAGGTGTGCTGTACACGCACACCTCTCACTAGCAGCTGGACCGAAAGGAAACCGGACATAACAGTGACAGTGACTCGAATGCGTCTCTCTGTAGTCTGGAATTCCGCTGTTGTCTGCCATCGTCATGGTAACCATGCTCTGATGTGGGATACCCGACGCGATCGGCCAAATGGCTTATTGCATGTGCGCAGGTGTGCGTGCACCCGTTTTTGTATCTCAGAAACGAATCGCCCGATCGAGTTGAAACTCACCGGACATGTTACATTTCTTTCGCGATCGTTCGTTCATCGCCAACTCGGCGCCTTACTGGTAAATAACACAAAAATAGGACGGAATGTGGTGTGTTTTAATCATCTTTGGTGCGAAGTATATATGCATTTTATGCATCCGTGACATTTTTTCCAGCAGAGGATGCATGCGTACCTACTACCTACTCAATCAATTTTGCCACCCCTGTCAAAAATCCGTGGCGCCGCCCCTGGTGGATGGACATACTCGCAAATCAGAAGACATTTTATGAACTAGGATCGTACCAATGACATTTCTCTCGCCATTGATTAACCCACCTTTCTAGTCAGTGACTTTGCTGGTAATATCTGGTAGTCGCACTTCCAAATGTGACGCATAAAACCATGCTGCATTACAATGCAATAAAACAAAGAAAGACGGAAGCACAGAGGACTCGGAACTGTTAGCTCAGCCAGTAAATGGATTCGAACAGACACCACTGCTCGTATAGTCGGTTAGAGAAGCCAGTCTCTGGCCAGCTGAAGCCGTGCGTTCTTCTTGTGCTTTCCATGCGCCTTCTCCGTCAGAGACACACAGCCAGCTTCCTCTGCCGTGTCTCTGCCAATGCGTTCTTCTTGTGCTTTCCATGCGCCTTCTCCGTCAGAGACACACAGCCAGCTTCCTCTGCCGTGTCTCTGCCAAGTGAGCAGACGTACATGAGACGCGATGAGCAGTTCTGACAACAGACACAGCGAACAAATCTCACAAGCAGACACACACCTGACAAGCAGACAACACGAACAATACACTGAGCTACCAGACCTGTCGGAGGCTGTCCCGTCTCCACGGCTTCTAAAACGATCGGCCAGAGTATGACCTTTGAGATGCGCTTCTAGGCAACAGAGGCGGCGCTGACGGCGAGAACAGATAGCTCGCAGTGCAATGGCAGTGCATCGGGCTGGGTGCCGGGACAGTGGATTCGGCTTTCCATGACGTGCGGCTGGCGAGGGTGGAGGGGCGGGGAAGGGGGAAGGTCAGTGGGTCAAGTCAACGAGCGAGATGAAACGATCGGCCCGGCCAGCGAGATAGCACACACAGGTTTATAAAGCGACGACGAATCGATGACGAATCGACGGACATAGGCTTAGGTGGTAGCACAGTTTGTAGTATGAGAAACAACGAAAGGATTATATTTGCGTATTGATAAAGATATTATCATTGGATGCATTTTGGGTCGAAGGACATCGAGGCTTATCAAATAAAGGGGAGGGTTCCGTTATTTTATTAAACATAGTGATATTAGATGATAACATTGTCCGTATCGTTTCTGCATGTTTCTTCGGTTCTTGAATTTGTCTTCGTTTAATGACATTTTTTTAAACAGTCTGTTTTCGAAGACAATGTTCCAGTACGCTTTTTAAAGTATGAGGAAGTAGTTTTGTAGAAAATGCTATTTGCTATCGCTTGCCTTCCTCTGGAGTCTGGATGTCAATAATTTGCAAACCGATTTTGATTTATGTCATTTATTTCAAATTTGCCGTTTAGCTGTAACTGCATGGCGTCATGCTCCACGAAAATTAACTGTCAAGGCAATCTGTCTGAAGCCACTGGCGTCTGCTTTCCACCCAGTCGGCCTTTTAACTTGTAACGAGCTGTAATTGGCTGCGTTTCTAAGGTTTCTATGGTGACGTCAACAAGTTGACAAAGTGCCGTGCTTTGATCTCTTTTGAACATTTCTGAAAATATTTATAACAATGATTTCCGTTATCCTGATAATTTATCGCCTCTGTCCAATATAAATAAAATAACGGTCAACATGAAACATATCAACATGAGAGACTTCAAGTAACGCAAGACCTCTTCGCATGTGACATAGCGGAACATGACGTAACAGAACTTACTAGGCGAGTACGAGAACAGGACGGACAGGACAGGACAGGGACAAGACAGGGACAGGACAGGAAGAAAGGAAAGGAGAAAGGAAAGAAAGGGGACTGACGACAGGACAGGACAGGACAGGACAGGACAGGACACAGACAGGACAGAACAGGACGGGTGGAGGTGCTGGCTCACTCTGACTGACCTGCCCCCGTAAACACCAGACGGATTTAGCAGCTAACGAGGTCACGGCGAGCGGCGGCGACCCCTAACGCAAATATCGGGCCCTGCAATCGACACGCGTGGCACTACAGCCTCGGAAGCACCCTGTGACTAAGGCCCTGACACACCGCATGCTACATCGTATGACACTGCAGCATGGGCATTGGACGTATGTACTATAGTGACGCGACCAGACTCACGAAAAGGGGACAAGAGTGTGCATTATTGCCCAGCACTTACTACATTCCAAAGGTGTTCCCCGTGTTCCTTTCTGAACCCTGCATATTTTTTTCGGCTGCTACTTCGTTAAAGTCGGCTAACGATGACCCTTATTTTGACGGTAGGTAAATATTCAACATTGATGCACTTTGTTGGAAACACCGCAAATATAAATAACCCTGCTGAACATGTTGAGTGCTTCGCGTGCTGTTAATGTCGCGTAGAGCTCGAGCAGGTCGGGGCTAGTTAACGTTCGCTTAGGACATTGCTGCAACTGGAGGGTGGGTACTGTCTCTCACGATGGGAAGTGGTTCAGGTCGTATGTGACTAAAACAATGGTTTGATTCAACGCTGACGCATATGAATTAGAAGGCATGTCAGGTACGACTTCTAAATTCAATGCATTTCTGTTGCATAGTTATAACAGCGTACCTATCTGTGATGCTGCGACTCATAGGCATAGGAACAGCCCCCCTGTTCGTATGTCTATGAGTAGCAGCATCACGGATACGCTGTTATACGGACACGCACGGATACGCTGAGGATAACAGACTGCACAATGGGTCAAGGCTCCCACTTTTTGTGTTCAATTGTCGCTAAAATGTTGTATTTTGCTTAGTGAGGGCAATTTTAGATGGCAAAGGGTTCGCCAAGGCGAGAGAAGCCCAGACATGCAAATACATTATGCATGGGGGATTGGGTTTATCTCAATACGAAATCAAAGTTCCACTGCCCCCCTCAGGCTTTCACTTTTCATGGCGTTCCTACGCCCCTGCTGCTTCTCTACTCTCACAAGCGAGTCTGTCGGTGCTTACTAACACTCACACCATTTGCCTTTGCTTCCAGACGGCATGGAGCTCGCCTGCTCCTACAACGCCAAGTTCATCGAGATATCGGTGGGCATGAACCACAACTGCGACGAACTGCTGGTCGGAATGCTGCACCAGCTACGCCTGAAGCGCGACTCGTACGAACCACAGAAGGAGCACAACTGGACGCGCAACAAGGGCATCGTCCGCGCCAGCCGCAAGGTCAAACGCACGCTCACCAGGATCTTCGGCAAGGAGGACGCCCGGCTGCACAATGTCACTAACTTCCGCGTGCATAACTGAGGCAGGGTGATGTGATGTCCTCGGAGACTCGCGAGGCGCCACTCGAGACTCGCGAGGCGGTGTGCGAGGCGCCGCTCGAGACTCGCGAGATGGTGTGTGAAGCGCCGCTGGAGACTCGCGAGCTGTTTTGCGAGGTGCGACTCGGAGTGTGGCGTGCTGAGATGCGCCAGATCAAATTGTCCTAGGTTAGGCTTCGAGTAGCGAGTTTGATATATTTTGCAGCCCTGACTGAAGGAGAGAGAGACGCTTTCTTATATCTGACCCATACTCATCGATGGATAATTTTGAGCTCTGGCAGACAGCTTGCGCCTTCCATTCATGTACCAGTTTAGACTTGTATATCCGTACCCGAATGAAAAACTCTTTGAATGCTGCGCGTTATGAGATGTTGGCGAGATACGCTGCTGCGTAGAGGCAAAGCTCAACTCGTCTATCGCACTGCCGATGTAGGAACAGGAAAGTGGAACACTCGAGTTATGCCTGGAGACGGAAAGCGGAAACAACTATCAAACAAGTGACGCTATCCATTCGCCGGTTCTGTTTAATGGCCAAAGGCTTCAAAACATTACAGCTTAGCCTCTCGATTCAAGTATCTGCACAGGCGCCTTCCTCACTTTCAACGCTTCTAACCACTAAGCACTGGGATAGGACAGGGCCATTCTACTAGCTGAACTGATGGTGCGACACTCAACGAGACAGAACGAATCGTTGTAACTGTTAACACACCGCCGAGGGCGGTGAATATGGATGCAGCAGGACATACATAGGAATCAGCGCCTCGGCACCCGGCGCCGGTGGTCCCGGCGGCACGGCTAATGAACGCTGCGGGGTGTAAACAGCGATCTCGCCGATACCAGGTAGTTGGACTGATTCCAGGCTCGCGATTTAATGCATCGGATTAGCCAACTGTTTTGAATTATTTACCAAGGAGGCATGACGGATTAACTGTTGTAATGCGACTGACAGAGCGTTTTGTATTTTGCACTTGTAGTCGTGTTCAAATATTTTCACCGTCAAATGCACTTATTTCTGAGGAATTATATCGGCAGCGACAAGTGCTATTGTACTCTTGAACTTCCAGAATATATCAACACCTTTTATGTTGGATTCTAACTAGCCCTTGGTTGCATGGTAAAACACGTTTGATTTGCACGTGGCAAAGAAGGCAGACAATAGACATAACGTAACGCAGACATAATACTATCTTAAGCCGTATTCATATTTTTTCATTTTTTTAGCAGCATGACAACACTATCATCACAAAAAGAAATACCGCCTCGGAGCTCCAAATCTCTGATCTTAGCGTTCGAGCTGAAGACCATGTTGCATTTAGACACTCGTCTCGATAAGAAGGAATCCGATTGCCACTTGAGAGCGCCCTCGGATCTGGTGGCGTCCGACTGAGTCTCCGGTACCTGTCTGCCCGCCGCGACTGTGGCCACCGTCCCACTGACCGCTTTATAGTGGCCGCCAGCTGCCAAATGCTTTACGGCCCTCGCGAGGACGCCGCGCATGCGGACAGGACCGGACGCGGACACTGACGGTGCTTGGTCGCTGTCGGTCCCCGGCGGCATCGTGGAAAACGCCCGAAATACATCGGCGGCCACGAACCGCTGGCCGGCTACCACGCAGCGCGAAATTGCCAGAAATACATCTGGGGAGGCCGCAGACTGATGAGTGATGGCCGCTCACCAGCAGCACACATCGCCAGGTGACCCGCCGCTGGAGAGGGCCAGCAACGCTGCTGCACCGCAGGACACGAGTGCACTGCGGTGCAGTCTACCGGTGCAGGTGTTTTATTTTCTGCAGGGACCCGCTCACGCAGGAACTCTAGTCTCGAATTGTATGCATGTTTTAATCGATGTCTTGCAGGCTTGCAGCAATTGGATATGTTTATCAGTGGCTAAAATGTATCATTTTTCAGCGACGTGTGCCTTTGATCATCACAAGCCCGGCCAACTTCTCCGAAACGCACCACGTCAGAGGCAGACATAAGACGGGCGCAGAAAACTCATCAAACTATTCGTCACGGCGGCTGCGCTTCGAATCAACATTTCTCTTCTGCCGCCTGTCGGTGTCGCCAGGTTTTCGCCTTTAGATGTCAATCGGTGGAAAAGTACGATGACGATTAAATGTTACGGGTTCGGTGGCGGGCGTCCTAGCCATTTGCATACCAACTACGCACGAACCGCACGATACCGGTACGCACGATACCGGTCACGTTGCAGTCTATATACTACATAGTGGATAGTTAATAGTTATCCCGCTCACCCGTAAACGAATTTACATATTTCGATGCCGGGTAACTTGACCCGCTATTCCGTTGACTCGGCCCCCAGTGACCCGTTAACTTATTGAATTTTCGGGAGATACTCTGAGAAGTTACAGTAAGCGTCATTACTCTTCATCATGGGTGGAGAATTTATTTCAAAGTTGCCCCGGCCGAGGCCCGAGGACTAGATACCGATTACGTAGCCATACTTTGTATCAGAGGGGGTGGGGGAGCCACGTCTATAATAAAATCAAATTTTGCTCCTCAGCCAAATGTTGTTGACGGGGGGGAGGTCGGGTTGTCAGCAGAATCCCATTTTGCTAACTTCCCTTGACTACGTCTGTGTAGAGGACAGGGGCACGTGACAATACAAACACGCTGAATAAGTGATAGAACGAAAATATCCAGCTATGGAAACTGATTATTAATGACACGTCGTATACACACTCGACAAGCGATGGCAAAGTAATTTGGAATATGACAGCACAGTGCACACATAAACAAAATGAAGGCAATCAAGACGCAAGAAATACGAAAGGACATTTACATGCTAAAAACTGCTGAAACTGTGATTGGGAATCATCGGGATACAGGGCATGTGATCAGGGACGCGGAAACCGTGGGGGCACTGGGGCAACTCGCCTTCTTCAGCTTTGGACCTGGGGAGGGGGGGGGGGCGACTCCCACCAAACTTTGGGGCTAGGTGTCGGCCCTCCCCGTCTTTTACCAATTGCCATGATCTATAAACTCTGAATTAGGTCAACGGCATTGTCTACGGAAATTTGCTTATGTTATGTAGAACAAAGGTGCAATTTCAAGGACAAATTAGAATACAAGAACAATAAGCTGCCTTGAATTTGGAGCCAGTTTTGCACCTTTGCATCTATACAGAGGCACCGCACATTTGATACTCGTGGCATGGAAACACTGCTAAATACAGCGCACACCTGTCAATAGGATATGTTTCTTTGTCGTAACTCGTAACGTTGATAAAGCCATTTCCCGGTCACACTGTTTTATTGCATTTGGGAGGTAAATGCTACTAATCATGAATTATTTCAAAGCACCACAGAGTAAATAACATTCAGCGTTTTTGGCATGGGGTAGGTCAGGGTGTTTCATCCGTTGTAAAGCAAAACGCGTCATTACATATGTATGATGTCGGCTTTGCTCCCCTGACGTTCAGTAAAGAGTGAGTCGGCCGGGGGTCGAAAAAGAAAGTAATCATAAAGTACCAACGAAATACCGGATCAAGGTGGTCGCCGGCATTGACGCATCCAGAACGGGTGGCGATATATCGGGGATAAATGGCGATATATCGGGTGAACGAGTGGCGAGAAATCCTGTTGGCGATATAACGGGTGGCGTTTAAAGCGATATATCCCTTCTTTTAGCTATAATTTTTGCTACCTCGGGTCCGCCGAAAAAAATCGCCCTCCCCCCAACTTGAAAATACTTTCCACGCCCCTGGCCCGCTACGTTTTTGTTGTGGAGAGGTCATCACGCGACGCTGCAGTTCCAATGGCTCAGAACGCAACATTTCAGGTTCCACATTGGATGTCACCGAAATCAGTATTCATAAGCAGAAGCAGAAAATTGAAATTCAATAGCCTTTTATTCATTTGTAATAATACACTTAAGTATAAAAACACATTATATTCGGCTTGTCGTCATTATACCAGAGTTAAATTAATGTTGGATGATGACGTGAAGCTAAACATAGTGATTTGTAAGTACCTACTACAATTGATAAAAATATTGATTTTCGATTTTCCGCCCGTATTTACGATCATCTTCAAGTAAAACGCGATCAAAACTATTTTCATGTTATGTCTATAATTGCGATCATGTTCATGAAAAGCGCAAGCAACACAATATAAGCCGGTATTATCGCTACGCAGTGGCGCGAGTTACCCCAGTGTGATAGCACATATATACCTAAATATATTCTTCTATTGCTCTCTTCACCCTATCTGAGATCCCAACATTGCCCTACCGCTACCCCTATGCCAGTGAATGAGAGCGTTCCCCTTCTTCTTTTTTACAGTTACACCAATGCATGCATATTGGTCTACTCTAAATGGACCAAAACCACCAAAAACCGTTGCAGACCAGCCCATGCTCCAAGACTATGAGACCGATCTGCGCGATTTTTCCCATTCGATCCGGCGTGGACTAAAACGGTGACTTTTAGTTTTATCATTGTTTTTACAGACTGGTCCACTCAAGTGGACCAAATCGGACCAAAACCACCAAAAACCGTTAAAGGTAAGCCCATGCTCCGCTACTATGGGACTGATCTGCGTGATTTTTTTCCCCATTCGATCCAACGTGGTCCAAAACCATGTCATAGAGAGTTGAATACAGATTGGTCTACTATAAGTGGACCAAGCTGGACCAAACCCACCAAAAACCGTTTAAGGCAAGGTGATTCAAGATTATGTGACCGATCTGCGTGATTTCTTCGCCATTCGATCAGGCGTGGGCCAAAACGGTGCCAGATAGAGTTTTATACTAATTGGCTCACTCTAAGAAGACCAAAGCCACCAAAAACCGTTGAGTGGACCAATCTGCATCAAACTATAAATGGCACCGTTTTGAACCACGCCGGATCGAAAGGTGAAGAAATCACGCAGATCAGTCCCATAGTCTCGGAGCATGGGATTGCCTGCAACGTTTTTTTGTTGTAATTTTGGTCCAATCTGGTCTACATAGAGTAATCCAATCTGTATAAAACTTAATACGGCGGCGTTTTAAACCACGCCCGATCGAATGGTTAAGAAATCACGCAGATCGGTCCCATAGTCGGGTCGGAGTAGGGGTGTCGCCACCGGGGGGGGGGGTCAGCAGGCCCGGCCCCCCGGTTAGGCGAAAAGTGGAAGGCCGGCCCCCCCCACCACTCGAACCTCGATCCAAACCTTAACCCGCCGCACTTGCAGGGAGGTGGGTCGCCGCCGAACAGCCAACTCAGGGGGGTTGGATTTCCGCCCCCCGTGAGATCTCCAAAACTAAGCAACGGTAGGGACAAGCGGGAAAACGCATGAGATAGCTCTAGGCAAGCTCTATCGGAAAATAGTTCATTCTTTCTTGGATCAGGTTCACAATGAGGTCACCAGTGGTCCACCAAAGGCTCAGATTTCCGGTTTAGACTCTGTTTAGGACTGCTTTTCCAGAAACCCCGATTATCTCGGAAACTTATGATTAGCTAGCGAGGCAAACGATTAGAGAGACAATCGACAGCCATTAAATTGCATCGCCATGATGTCCTCAAAAATTGATCTCAGATCAATATTTTTAAGCTCCAGAGGTCATGAAGTCAAACCATACTGGTTTTATAGCAAACAAGTTTTTCGTGAATAGCATGTCACCTAAGAAAGATAGGGTAAACATTTTACGCCATCGTGTTATCTCTCATGAGTGCACTTTGAAACATATATACGGTGACCTGGTAAAGTCAACTTCAAAATCTTGACCTCATCACGTCACCAGGTCACCGATATATGTTTCAAATGCGTCAGTTATCCAATTGGGAACCGACCCAACAGATGCCGTCATGTCCTAATGTCTTTTATAGTTGCATGTGGATGGGCAACAGCATGGGTGGTCCGGAGGGCCTAGTGACGAAACACGGAGGATTGGTGTCGAACTGAATGCGTCTCGATCTCTGCTATCTAAGAGTGATTAGGGCAAATTCATTGCTTGATACCTCATAGCCTCAATGACCTTGTAGAATCACTGAGCAACAATTGCACCTTGATTCATTAGAATGCAGCTAAAAATAGCATTGATTCTGAAAGAATTAGCCTGATCCAATGGATATTGAATGAAAGGGAACCATGTTTATTTTCCCATTATTATAATGGGGATCAGGAAATTGACCTGGACCTTGGTCACCATACGAAAAATCCGAGATATACGAATTGTAGAGGTACTATATCTTATGAAAAGCCTGCAGTTTCAAAAACCTTTCGAAAAAAGACTCTGGCCTTGGCACGAACGCAAACATTTTTGAAGTGAAGGGTCACTTGACATGGACTTGTGACCTGACCTGAGATGACCTCAAGTCAAAACTTTCCCAAAGTGTGGGTAATTGAGCCCAAACAGGTGCTTACAAATTTGCGCGCTCGCGCCGCCGTTTTTTGCCTACTCCTGAAAAACAGTTGAGGGGGCGAAATCAACCCCACCCTGCAGTGCGCGGCAAGTAAGGTTGTATTTAGGCTAAGAATCTATATTATTTGCAAATTATTTCGGTCATCGCTTAAAAGGATGCGGGGATATTTTTGGGACGACACAAATTGGATACCTGTGATTTGGCTTTGTAGAACAGAGAGATCGAAGCCCGGGTGTGTCCCTTATTCTGCTGACATTCTTTTGTTTTGTATTTGGAATCATTTGGAATCGTATGCGAAGACAGCAAAATAATAACATTAACATTCAGCTACAGATTCGCGGACCCCTTACAATCATTTACAACTCAACTGACATAAAGAACAGAGCACGAAGAACAACATGGTGTCCGGAACCCTCGCCCGGGTAGGAGGGGTGCAGATGCCACCCCCTCGTGTTTTTTTTCTTCTTTCTGAAATCACTCGCGTAGTTATCAACCAAACGCGATGAAACTTTCAATACCCTACTTTTGAACAGTGTGACACATAATATGAAAATTGCGAACTTCCAACTTTCATGACCCGTGACCTATGACGGTGACCTGTTTATCAAGGTCATGTCAGGCACAACTGGCGTCTCGTAGTATCGATCCGTGATAAATGTGCAGTTTCCGAGTGTTTGTTGTTCAGGAGCATATGCAAAGGTGTTCCCAGGTGACAATTGTGGCTTCCGCTGAGATTGTGAGCTCGACTGACTTTCTGAGGTCAACCGAGGTCACTGACCTACAATGACCTCAAATGACTTTTTGCCTTCTGGCCTTTCCTAGGACAGTTTGTGACGCTGATTTTCAATCTGGGATCCATTTTACATAATTGTATGTTCCACTGGGGTCATGCACTTCAAAAAGTCAACCGAGGTCACTGACCTCAGATGACCTGACATATCGCTTTTGGAATTTTGTAGTTTTTAGGCCATTTTGTGACGCTGATTACAAATTTGGCTGTATTTTGCATACTAAGATGTTCTTTCACCATTTTGGCTCGATCATTATTCCATTTTCACACATTTACGATTTGATGTCATTTGGGTCATTGCCATGACCTCAGAGTTCACCTTTTGACCCGGGACCTTATAATCTGGTGTCAATGGCTTCCTCTCGTCACAAGCAACACGCTGTTTTTGTATCGAAGCTCCAGCTCAGTTAGGGGCGAAACGCCAAGGAGGGGGGGGGGGACGTTCCACCTCCCTCTACCCGGACGCGCAGTGAGGGCGCGCAACCCTCCCTACTCGGACGAGGGTTAACCCTACATACAATAGTTTGGCGTCTAGACGCCAATAGAGTTCGCCAGCGACAGATTCGAGATTTGGCAGACCCCTTCGATTTCGATAAAAAAAAAAACAGTGTCCAAATAGAGATGATGATGATGATGATTTGGGTTTAAGGGCGCCTCAACTATAAAGTTATGTGGCATCCAAATAGAGTTTTATGTGTTTATTAACATGGTGAAATCCGTTGCATCCTACATATTATAGTTTGGCGTCTAGACGCAAATAGAGTTCGTCAGCGACAAATTCGGGATTTGGCGTTTCCCTACGATTTTCATGAAAATCGGTTACCACATAGAGTTTTAGGTGTAGATAAACATGATAAAATCCGTTTCACCCTACATATGATAGTTTGGCGTCTAGCCGCCAATGCAGTTCGACAGCGACAGCTATTGACTGGAAAATATGGACTTATTGGCCATGGGTCCGCCCCCCCCCCACTCAAAATTTCGTGGCGACGCCCCTGGGTCGGATCATGGGCTTGACCGCACAGTTGTGCTAGGGTTTGGTCCAATTTGGTACCCTTAGGCCTTAGGGTGGACCAAACTGCATAAAACTCATAAACGGCACCGTTTTAGACCATCGGTAATCAAATGGTTAACTTAATCAGCCAGATCGGCCCCGTAATTTTGGAGCATGCGCTTGCCTGCTAGTCTCGACATTTTTTAGGACTGCAAAGCGAATTTCATTGCATGAATGTCTTTTTACAGAGGAATGTTTGCGAACCAGCCAGTCACGTAGAGCTATGCACACTACACAACCTTGCACTACGGATTTGTAACATATTCAAGACAAGGTAAACATAAGAACACAACAACTCGCCATGCTCCTGCTAGACGCAACATGGACGCAACGACTGCACACACTGATTCATTTAAACCTGTTTACAAAGCCCCTCTCGATGATATATTAGTCATAGTCCACCCAAGTTTCAGTCATGCAATGCATATTTGATCTGATTTAATTTGTTGGATTAACATTTATTAATCTTGATTTAATTTGTTGGATTAGCATTTATTAATCGCCCAGATACACAGCATGCAAGGCACTTCAGCAGTCAGCACTGTGGTATGTCGATATAATGCGACAAAATGGAACACTGGAATTACAGTCGCAGCAGTAATCAATATATGTCGATCAACTTCTCTTTCAAGACGGCATGTTTCGCCACAGCGCCCAAGACACGGTCGCAGCGTAGCCACTCATCCGCCGTTTAACGCGCGTTCTTCTCCCTTTCCACACCGCACCAGGACATGACGTGTTTTCCCGTTTTCCCGTCAGCAGCAGCTGCGTTCGCCACTGACATCGACAGGACACCCAGGATGCAGAGCCAGTCCTCACTCGGCGATCTCCACACACATGCACCACGACCTGCCGTCCAGAGCCACCGGTCACCCTCGCTCAGTTGGTGGTCCACGCAACGCGAACTGGCATGACGAACTATCCCTACTTCCTCCCTTTCACAACCCGAGCGCCGTGATAGAGCTTGTGTCGTGGTAGAGCTCGTGCGTGGTAGAGCTCGTGCCGTGGTAGAGCTTGTGCCGTGGTAGAGCCTGCTGTCTGTGGTAGAGTTCGCCCAGGCACCATGGCTCAGCCCGTCCCGCCGTCAGAGTACCAGCTCAGCTTGTCCGTCCAGCAGCTGATCAGTCGGTGTTCCACGTGCCTCGGTACAGCTGTAGCAGTGTGGCCGGCACGTGTTCGGTGAGCCGCTGCTCAGGCAGCCGGCGCTGCTCAGCCAGCAGCTCCAGCAGCGCCAGCAGCACACAACAGTCGGCCGGCAGGGGCGGCGCACCAGCCGCCTGAGAGCACACCGCCTGGCCGGCCAGCGCCAGCAGCTGGGAGGTGGCCGCGTCCGGCAGCTGACCCAGCAGGACAGAGAGGCCGGCCGTCAGCGTCACCGCGTCCACTGGCTCGGACGCCTTCAGACAGCTGAGACCGCCTGCATGGGAGACACAGGGGTGACAGGTCAGAGGTCAGAGGTCAGAGGTCACAGCGTCCACCGGCTCGGACGCCTTCAGACAGCTGAGACCGCCTGGAGGGGAGACACAGGGGTGACAGCAGAGGTCAGAGGTCAGAGGTCACTGCGTCCACTGACTGCGACACTTTCCGACAACGGAGTCTCGCATGCAATCTGGTCACGTGGTTAGGCTGGACAGTATCGGACAGATCAGACCGGAGGAGCACAGTATCAGACAGAGACAGATGGGACAGATCAGACAAAGCCACACCGGAGGAACACAGTATTAGACAGAGACAGATGGGACAGATCAGACAAAGCCACACCGGAGGAACACAGCATAAGACAGAGACAGATGGGACAGATCAGACAAAGCCACACCGGAGGAACACAGTATCAGACAGCGACAGACAGTATGACCAGACGAGACAGTCAGCAGGAGCACAGCACGTGGTAACTCCCCACAGTGGCACTCGTTTAATGCACACATCAAGGTGGAACAGCTGGGCGGTTGCCTAACCACCGCACGAAGTTCTCGAAACGCATGACTGGAGGCTACATATTCAAACAAGTTCTAAATAGGCCTTCTACGGCCGAATTTGAGCTGCGGAACGAAATGCAACTCTGATTAAATGGAATGTAATAACCAGTAACCTCATACTTATTAAGAGAGATAGAATGACAACAATTATATTGAATATTTCGCCGTTGCAGCTTCTTCAGCAATACAAACCTTTATTGCTTTTTGCTTTATTGGTTTTTATGCTTTATTTATTGCTAAGAAGCCGGAACGGCGAAATATTCAATATCATTTTTGTCATTTTATCTCTTTTAATTAGTATGAGGTTACTGGCTATTACATTCAGTTTAATCATTATGATCAACCTCAATCAGAGTTTCAATCATCTCAGATCTATAGAACCCAATGGAAATGCAACTCTAGCGTTTCGCTTCGCAGATCAAATAACGAACTGCATTAATTGTGAAACTGGATGCCTAAGGGCATAAAGGCACGACCGTCTGCGATTCCGTGTCATCAAAACCTAGTTTATCCCGTTAATTATTGACTGTCGTAAAACTTAAAGTCATTCTGACTAGCCAAAGGTCAGTTCCGAAAACAGATCCATTAGAATTAGCCCAATGACAAATGATGGGCACTAAATAGACACACATTCAGCCACTGATGCACGATAGGCCAGAACTACGACGGGGCAGGTCCGGCTCACCCAGTGACTTGACGTAGGTGAGTTTGGGCGCGTGGGACAGCAGCAGTAGCAGCAGGACAGTGGCGGCGTGGGGCGGCGGCCGGGCGCTCAGGTAGACCCGCGCCGCTGGGTCAGACAGGCCGGCCCAGTCCAGGTACGGTGTCAGCAGTCCAAGCAGGGGGCTCAGGCGGTCAGAGGTCAGATCTGACTCGGTCAGCACCGCCCTGAGGGTCACAGGTCAGGTCAGCACCGCCCTGAGGGTCACAGGTCAGGTCAGCACCGCCCTGGAGGGTCACAGGTCAGGTCAGGTCACACCGCATGAGGGTCACAGGTCAGGTCAGGTCAAGCACCGCACTCGAGGCGTCACAGGTCAAGGCAGCACCCGCCCTGAGGGTCACAGGTCAGGTCAGCACCGCACTGAGGGTCACAGGTCAGGTCAGCACCGCCCTGAGGGTCACAGGTCAAGGTCAGCAAAGTTATTAGGGCAAAAGGCTAAAGTTATTAAGCCAAGTTGCTTATGCATGCAGCAATTCTTCTCAGAAACAAATTTTAGGCGGGTGGGTGCTGTGCTAAAAAAATGAATTCCACGATACGAACACCTGCGCATACCTAACATATATCCTGGCATGCAATATATGCGCACGAGTAGTTCACGAACTGGTCTGAACATTATACTAATTAACTATGTGAACAAATAAATCAAGAAACTCGAACAACCTGCATATAAAGCAATAGCGCAAGTCTGCACAGCCCGTAATCTGCGCACATACAGCACACTTCCCCCTGCATTCGTCCGGCCTGCAGCGTTGTGTGCCTGTCCATTAGTACCGGGCGACACCCGGTCAACAGCCGACTGAGCACGGTACCCCTCCGCCCCCTCGATAACACCCCCCCCCTGTGGAGGAGCCCCCCCCCGCTGCTGTCACTCACGCGTTGAGCGCGGCGACGGCGGCCGCCAGCTGACGCGACTCGAATGTCGCCTCGGCGGCGAGGTGCGCCGCGATCGCCTCCCGCAGCAGCGTCAGCTGGCCGAGCCGGCTCAGCTGATCGAGAAGCGAGGATAGATGTCGCTGCAGTCGCGCGGCGGCCGGACCGTACAGCCGGGCTGGGCTCGGCACTAGGCCGCCGGCCGGCGGCAGGGCAGACTCCAGCGCCGAGAGAGCCTCCAGAGAGGTGCGGTCCTTGGCGATGTCCGTGCCGATCGTGGTCAGGATAGACTGTGGGTAAGCCGGGGGCGGGGATGGGTCACACGTGGCTGAGACACAGGGTGTGATAGGCAGAGAGACTCAGATCCGACACGGTACCCCTCCTCCACACCCAAGGAGCCATCCTCCCCCCCCCCAGCTCTCGACTGGATAGCAGACGCCATGAACGGACGTACAAATGCCCGGGAACTCTGTATACAAGAAGCAAGATACGAAATAGCATCGCCATGAGACAATCCAGCGTCCAGTGGCGATCTAAAACAGCAAATATGACCAAGGTCGCAGCACAACACCCGAAAGCCAGGATCATCATGACGATCGCGATCATGACCATGATGACGATAATCATCATCAACACCACCATCATCATCACCGCCTCCATCACCCACCATCGCTACCACCCTCAGACCTGCAGCGTGGTGACAGGCCATGAAGGCCAGCAGCCGGTCCAAGCCGGCCAGACCAGGCCACGCCCAGGCCGGCGGCCAGCAGTGCCGGCAGGCGGCCGTCCGCCGCCTGTTCGTGAGAGCGGAGGCAGTACCAGGCCGCCAGCGGCCGGATGTAGACGGTCGACCTGTCCAGACACAGGGCGGCAGGGTTAGAGGTCATGTGGTGATGGGGTGATGGCAGGGTCGTCCCCACAAAATTGAATGGGGGTAGACGGGTGTTTGTGGAGGGGTGGCCACTGGCCAGGTATTGGCTCCCCGCTCCCATGTGGTCTAATCCTGCTAAATAACATATACAATATACTGATTCTTGCGTGACTGTGCATATCATAAAACGCACAAAAAAGTCCCATTCACTACAACACAAGTTAAATAATTATCTATTATGAGACGCGTGAATATACTCTTAGCTGTTCAAAAAACAACTCTCCCGGACCGGATTTGACCAGTGACCTAGATGTCTGTCGACGGAACCACTACAGTCCACCGCTCTACCAACTGAGCTACCAGGAGGCCCGACAAATGGACTACATGCAGCCGCCAGACGGCAGCGGTAGACAGGTAAAGAGAAAGCTTGATTAGCTATCAGCGTGAGAAGTCGAGCGCAGATCAAGACAGCGTCGTGGTCGCTGCAGTTGGCTGCGAGTATTCTAGCGTTGTAAAATCATGTACTCCTGGTAGCTCAGTTGGTAGAGCGGTGGACTGTAGTTGTTACCGTTCGACTGATAAGTGATAACCATAGGTCACTGGTTTAAATCCGGTCCGGTAGAAACTTTTTGAACGGGTACTCCAGTCCGAATGTATGAAACCGCTGTTATTTACGTGGCTCACAACGTTCAATCATGATTATATATTACTGACCGGGCCGACGAAATTATCTGGAAACGAGGTTTGCAAAATTAGCGGAAGTCGAGTGCGAAGCACGAGGACCAGAAGCTCAAATTTTGCAAAACTGAGTTCCCAGATAATTTCGTTAGGCTAGGCAGTAAGATTTTTCCTAAACATGCCCGGATATGCTTAAGTATAGCACAGCAGCCAATTCCCATTATTAAGTAATACGAGTAAAATCGGCCTTTAGACGGCGAGATAGGAAGAGCGAGTCCGAATAAATTCCGCGTCGATTTATCATCCTCAACGGAGGTTCGTCTGTGCAAAGATCGCCAGTACATATTTTTCGCTGTGTGTTGTTTTGCCGTCGCAAATAGATCCGAACTAAATCGATACTTTGAACTTAAAATTAAGGGTTTTTTGTAGCGTGATTTTAAATTTGCAATTATAAGCCTTCTGTTTGTAGGCAAAATGCATTTTTGGGTGGGTATTAAGATGGATTTGATTGCGCTTTACAGCCGCATATTTTTATTTCGCTTAGCACCCTTTGGTTTTGAAAGTCTACGGCGGTGTAATTAAGGAAAATATTATAAAATGGTCAATAAAAATATTACAGACAGATTTTAAACAGTGAAATACTGCATGCAAACCTAAATTTTTGAATGAATTTTTAGACGACCGGTACATTGGTCCTAGCAGATTGGGTGTTTGTTTCATCCGTTTCACGTCCCATAGGTGCTGAGCACTGATTTAAATTAAGACGTCATAAACTATGAATTTGCGCTTGTATAGCCAGTAACTTTGCACGTACCACGGCGCCGCTGATCGACACACATATGCATACGCCGGGCGGATCGTTCCTCTAACGCATTTTGTGTTGACCCGTGTCCTTTTGCGACTTTTGGTTGCCGAGATTATAGGTCGGTATTGCCAACGATGTTTTGCAGGTAAATTTTCGTGGAACGGAACAGGGGTGCACTGCGCACGTGCAGTGGTTGACCCAGAGTTTGAAATGTGCAACATTGCCAGTGGTGTGGTCTCCAGCCTACACCAATTTTAGCTTTATATGTCCACCCCGTTTTCTTCAGCTACAGCAGGATAATACTTTCTGACACCCCTGACGCGGCACGTCTCACGCGCCGTGCTGACTCATCACATGAAAAAAACATGTCAATTAATCAATAATGGTCATTGCATTGGGGCCTTATCTGATGGCGAAGACCGCTTGTCTTCGCAATGTGGGGTCAAAATAAAGCTTCTGACCAACGTCGGCGGTCGCCCGGGCCCGGCCGGGCCGGGTCGGCGCTTATATCATAGTGTAAATACTAAAGAACCAGTGGCGCCACTCTCGCAATTTTGGCATTGGCTAGCACATGTAACCAGCTTTCTAGAAGTGTACGTATGCAGAATGCGCGCGCCGTGCAAGTTATAACCACTCTTCTTTTTTTTTCGCAATTTGATGTCTCAGACACGGCCAAGGCAAAAGATACGCCTTTGATAGATACACGACCGCAATATTGTACGAATGTTAGGGTTTTGTTTTTGCCTTCATTTTGGCGGTATTTAATAGTTTTGGTTGAGCTTTACGCCATATACCTACCTACAATTACATAGTCCGTGTCTCGTGTTTTTTAAGTATTTTTATTCATTTATGTCAATACTCCACAATAATACAAAATAATTATTGATCGCCATCGCCCGCGAACAAAGGCAAGAAGAAAGTGAAACAATGCAGAGGAAACTGCTTATTCCTCGCTTATTCCCGCCACCACCAGCCCAGCTGCAACGGCAGCCGGTGGACCAAGCACCAGCAGGACACAGCAGCTGCACAACCGCTTCTTGGATCCCAGTAACAGCTGGACACAGCCAGCTGCCACCGCCGCCGCTGGAACCCAGCCCAGCAGTAGACAGACATGCACGTGTGTATAAGAGCCACCGATGCGTTTACGGTGCAATTTTTTCACGCTTGCACAGCAACGACGGACATCAACTGAAAAAGAACAGTTGTATATTTTAAGTTTGATTTTTTAATAAGGCATTTTTATATTTTGGGCTGTCTGCTGAATTACGTGTGACCTGCTAGATCCGTTGCATTACGTTCGGTTTATCAAAGAATGCTAATCTTCGTTTTAGCGTTTGAAGCTAAATATAGTGAGATTCTGAAGTTTATAGTATCAGTACAGTGCTGACTGCTGTTTGGGACAACTGTTTGTCGCAAAGATTGTCTGATAATAAAAGTGTCTTAATTTGTTTGAAGTAGCCCATGTGAGACCTTGTTGGCAATTTCTGTGTTATACATAACATACGAAGAATGTAGTATGTTTTCATTTCTTTACTATAATCGACCTGTTGCTGTTTCATAATCAGCAGTCTCCTAAGCTCCTTCACAGATATTGGCATCAACCATTGCAAAATAATGAATTATCTGATATTGTCCACCAGATTTGTATGCAATGTGGCCAGCCGTTTTAGGAGTCCAGAGACAGAAATGCAGCCGGGATATATTTAATGGGAGGGGCAAACCTGAGTGCCGAGAGACGTGTCTGGTGAAAAAAGCACGATGCACACCGCGTAATTACTAACGTTTATGCAAAGAACAATGACCGTTGTTCTATAGCCTTGCAATGACCCCCAAAAATGACGGTCCTGATGCAAATTTGCATCCTTTTTAAGTAAGAAAAATGAAAAAATGTAGTACTAAACCGGCCCCAGTCAAGGTCATTGGTAGCTTCGCAGATTTGGTGACGTCACCAAAAGCTGAAGTTTTATTTTTTTCTCCTTTCACTAATGCTAAACCTATGGAAAGTACAGTTAATTTTCGGGAGAAAATTCAACTCGCATTAAACGATGGTTAGAGGTGCTACGAAAAAAGTAAGCAAACCCATACGAAAGCCACATCCTTGTCTATCGATGCCAGGGTCCACTTTTGCCTGTTGCTTACAAGAAACATGTGAAATATGGTCTTAATTGAAAGGGTATTTCCCTAGAACGCCGTACTCACAGGGCGTTGAATTGCGCGCCACCCTCCAAACAGAGGTTTTTAATGAATATCAGAACGACGGCACGCAGCGTCACTAATTAAGCAGCAGCTGGTAAGGAACTAATGACACACATACTGTACAATTCTTGACATCGGGTTTCTCAGTCAATCACCAGGTCACCAAGTGACCCCCAAATCCAAACATGTTTGCGGTCCGTGCCACACGCCAAAATTATAGAAGCGAACAGTTTAAAACTCCAGTGTATCCGGTGTTAGTACCGACAGTGTGTATATCTCGAATTTTTCATATCGGTGACCTAAGGTCAGGTAGGCTTTCGTGACCTCCCCATTAATAAGTCAATGGGCAAACATTAAAACCACGCAATAAAATCCATAGGAATCGCTTAATTTGACCATTATTCCACGGAATCACCCACTCCTGTGCCAAGTGCAAGGCCCTACGTCACCTTTCTGTTCTTTGAACCTCTACAAGGTGAAGCTCAGGTGACCGCCGAAGGTCACGTATGGTTTTTTCTGCAATAAACTCTTTACCAAATCACCACGATAGAGGCGAATTGATTTTTACCAGGTATTCGGGACTGTCGAGAGAATCAACTTCATATATAATTTGACCTTGACCTGACCTCAGGCTAGGTCAATTTTCGGATATTACCTAACTTGTTCACCAAATATATTTGTAGATGCGTTTCGACGAGAAAAACACAATGGTGAAATCGGTTTTACTATATCATGCATATATCAAAAGTTTTATTTTGAAAAAGGCCGATCGCGATTTTAGAACGTTTCAAATTCGGGCCTTCCGCTGAGTAGTCCACCAAGTGACGTCATTTAAAAGAAAGAAAAAAACGTTTTAGTATTTTGATACCTAAATTACCACAATTATTAGTTAACCAATTATTGAAATTGTATTTAGTCTTAGACATTTAAAACAAATTAATTAAAAATAATAATTATAGCGATACTTATAATATGCGTATTTGAGGAAAAATAAAACGTTTAAGATTATATATGTTAACTGATGTCTCAAAAGCGCCATTAGCTATATGACCGGGACGATACATAAGCTGTGCTGCCAAAGACTCCGAGACACACGTTGTGTGTCGACAAAAGTGTTATCCTGGTTATAACTTGTAGACCAAACGTGTGTAGACAACAACAATGCGTCTCCCTTTTAGAAGATACGGTTACACAAAATTGCGAAGAGTGGCGCCACTGGTCTTAAGTATTTACCTATGCTTATATGTGGAAAACACTCCGGTATTCAATGAGGACTCGCTCCGCGCTTCGCGCTCGCTCGTAATGATTAAGTTTAGGCCGGGCAGGAAAGCCGGTCAAGAAACTTTGTTTCTTGCCCGACCTATCAAATAACATGGGAATTCGGATCGAACAATTTCTGGCCCGACATTTTCCTGCCCAGATCGTGCTATACTTAAAGCATACCCTAGCATGTAGGAAATCGTTTGTGCGCAGGGACGTGGAAACAGTGGGAAGGCATGTAGGTTATTACAGTAAGACGCCTTAAACCGCGAAGGACGAGCGAGTCCGAATAAATCCGCGTCAATTTTCACCCGCCAACGGAGGTTCCGTCTTGACAAGCATGCATTTGAAATTTTCTTTATTATTTTTCGCTATGTGTTGTTTTGCGTCGCAAATAGAATCCGACTAAATCGATACTTTCACTAAATAGGTTTTGAAGCGTTATTTTACCCATTTGCAATTTATAACTTCAATGTTTGTAGCAAAATTCATTTGGGTGGGTATTAGATGGGATTTGATTGCGCTTTACAGCCGCATCCCATTTGTAATGTCTAGCACCCTTGGTTTTGAAGCTACGGTGATCGTAACTGAAGGAAATGTTTATAGGAATCGTCAATAAAAATATTACATGGCAGAATTTTAAACAGCGAAATACTGCAATTAAAGCCTCAATTTTTTGCATCATTTTAGAAGACGGGTAGCATTGGTCTACAGATTTGTGTTTGTTTCATCGCTTCACTCGCCATAGGTGCCCGAGCATGATTTTAAATTGTGAAGATGTCATAAACTATGATATGCGCTTGTATAGCCAGTACTTTCACGTACCACGCGCCGTGATCGACACATAGTGCATACGCGGGCGGATCGTTTCTCTCGCAATCTGTGTTTGATCGTGTCTTTGCGAACTTTTGGTTGCCGAATATAGTCGGTATTGCAACTTTTTGCAGGTATTTCGTGGACGAACAGGGTGCACGTGCGCACGTGCAGTGTGACCAGAGTTTTACCTTGTGCAACATTGCCAGTGTGTGTCTCCAGCCTCACACCAAATTTTAGCTTTAAATAGGTCAGCCGTTTCTGCTATGTGTCACTACAGCAGGATAATACTTTCGGACACCCTGACGCGGCAACGTGTCACGCGCCGTGCCTAACCCATCACATGAGAAAAAACATGTAATAATCATAATGTCATTGCTGGGCTATCAATATGGCGAAGACCGCTTGTCAATCGGATGCGGGGTTCAAAAGATATAAGCTTCTGACGCAGCGTCTGCGGCGGGCCGGCCGGGCCCGGCCGGGTCGGCCACTATATGTTGAGAAAAATCCGGTACGAGCTGAGGACTGCGCTCAGCGCTTCGCGCTCGCTCGTAATCCTGACCGGGCCGACGAAATTTTCTGGAAACGAGTTGCAAAATTAGCAGGAGGTCCGAGTGCGAAGCACGAGGACCAGAGCTAAATTTTGCAACTGAGTTTCCCAGATAATTCGTCAGGCTTAGGTCAGTAAGATTTTTTCCGACAGGATAACTAGACAAAGGGTACGGTCAATATGGCAGCAGCTGTACATCGGCATATCTGGCGCTTTTGAGACATGCAGTATATTACTCTCTGTATTTTTTCTTCAAATGACGTCATATTACCTAAAGTATGTTATAATTATTATTTTAAATTGATTTGTTTAAATATGTCCAAGCTTAATACATTCCAATAAAATTGTTAATAAAATTGTGGTAATTTAGGTATCAAAATTACCTAAACATTTTTTCCTTCTTTAAATGACGTCATTTGGTGCACTACTCAGCAGAAGCCACTGAATTTGAAACGTTCTGAAAATCGCGAATTGGGATTTTCAAAATAACTTTGATTTATGCATGATAAAGCAAAACCGATTTAACCATTGTGTTTTTCTTGTTGAGACGCATCGAAAAATATATTTGGTTAACAAGTTAGGTCATATCCAAAAATTGACCTAGCCTGAGGTCAAGTCAAGGTCAAATTATATATGAGTTGATTCTTCTCGACAAGCCATACAATGGTAAAAACCACATCGCCTCTATCTGATTTGGTAAAGATTATTGCAGAAACCTATACGTGACCTTGGGGTCATCTGAGTTTCACCTTGGTAGAGGTCAAATAAATAAAGGTACGTAGGCCTTTGCAACGTGGCACAGGAGTGGTGATCCGGTGAATACTGGTCAAATTAAAGCGATCTCCTAGGATTTATTGCGTGTTTAATTTTTGTCCATTGACTTATGCATGGGGAGGTCACGAAAGCCTACCTGACCTTAGGTCACGCGATATGAAAAATTCCGAGAATATACACACTGTAGGCACTTATCACCGGATAATCTTACTGGGAGTTTTAACTGTTCGCTATATAATTTTGGCTGTGGCACGACCGCAAACATGTTTGGATTTGGGGTCACTTGACTTGACCTGTGACCTGACTGAAAAAGACCCGAGGTCAGAGTTATACAGTATGTGTGTAAATTAGTTTTTTACCAAGCTGTGCCAAATTTAGTGACGCTGCCGTGCCGTCCTTTTCTGATATTCATTAAAAAACCTCGGTTGGGAGGTGAGCGGAAATCAACTCCCCGTGAGTACGCGTTCTGGAAATACCCTTTCACTATAAGCCATAATTTACATGTTTCTATGCAACCAAAGGCAAAGTGGACCTGCATCGATAGACAATGGATGTGACTTTCGTATGGTTCGCTTACTTTTTTCGTATCACCTCTACTCATCGTTTAATCGAGTTTAAATTTCTCCGAAATTACTGTACCTTCCCATAGGGTTAGCATTAAGTGAAGGGAGAACAAATAAAACTTCACGCTTTGGTGACGTCACCAAAGCTGAAGCTGCCATGCCCTTGAACTGGGGGGCCGATTTTTCCTACATGCCGGAATGTGCTTAAGTATAGCACGAGCCTATTATTAATTAAGTTAACATTAGTAGTAACTTTTAAGTTTAGGCCGGCAGGAAAAGCTGGTCAAGAAAACTTTTGTTTCTTTGCCCGGCCTATCAAATAACATGGAATTCGCGTCGAACAATTTCTGGCCCTACATTTTCCTGCCTGGATCGTGCTGTACTTAAAGCATACCCCGGCATGTAGGATACAGTCTTCATTACTCAACTGGTGTTGTAATAAATGTGACTTTGTGCGTTCTTTGAAATGCACTGTTACCAAGGAAGCAGTATATTGAATATGATTTTGAGCACCTTAGGGTTTTTCACCTCCGGTTTATTATAGGGCCTTACTGGTCTCTCCGTATCTGTCTGCCGACGCCGGTAGACACGGCACTAACTTTCCTCGCTGCGCAGTTGGGACGGTCCGGTGTGGGAATACAAGCCACGTGACGGTCTCGCCACAGATAAACAGGGTAACCCCCGTGACATGTGACGTGTGAATGCCGGGGCAGGCCTGCAGGCGCGGCCAACTCCCAGCTATCGGGCGTGTGAAAGACATAGAGGATGTCAGACTGGCAGTACTAAGGTACGGGCGCAACGTTCGACAGTAAGCCTCAGCCTGAAGGTTTTCTTGTCCTCAAAGTGGTGGAAATCAGCTGACGTCGCTTGCTCCGCCTCGACCCGCTGACTTAAGGTCAATGACCTTGGCACTGACCTTAGGTTGGTGACGTTTTCTTCATGTTGGTGACCTGAGGCCGCTGACCCCGAGGTCAGCGAGCTAGGCACTAATTTTGGGCCATTGACCGATGCCCTGACCTGTGTCCTGACCAAGGGTCGCTGACCCGACACTGACCTGATATCCACTAACCTTGGTATTGATCTGAGGTCGGTGACATTGGTATTGACCTGAGGTCGGTGACACGCCCACTGACCTGAGGTCGGTGACACGACACTGACCTGAGGTCGGTGACAGCCACTCACCTGGGGTCGGTGAGCAGCTGGGTCAGCTGGGTGGCCAGTCTCCCGACAAACGTGCCGCTGCCGGTTGGTCGGTGGGTTACAGCGGGGTCGGTACCGTACGCGGCTGGTATACGCTGTCCCTCTCGTGTACGCTGCGTCTGCAAGGAAAGCTGTTTCGCTCCTGGCGACACGTCCAACACACGGTCAGACACGGTCAGACACAGCACGGTCAGACGGTCAGACACGGTCAGACACAGGTCAGACACGGTCAGACACAGTCAGACACAGTCAGACACAGTCAGACACAGTCAGACACACGGTCAGATCCAGTACGGTCAGACGGATCAGTGGACACTGTTCAGACAACACAGGTCAGACACCGTCAGACACCGTCAGGACATCAGTCAGAAGAGAGATAGACCAGTTCAGACACACATGGTCAGATCCAGTTAGAATGTCAGACGTAGATCAAGGATCAGGACACGAGATCAGCACGTAGCAATGGAACACAGTTCAGGACACGCACTGAGATACGTACGAAACGGCTCACAACAACGTGTAGTGTTCATAGAGAGTAGAAGGTCAGAACCAGTCAGACACCCGGTCTGTTATCAGTGCGAGTCAGACGGGTCAGACACGGGAGCCTCGTCAGACGATCAGTCAAGGACCAGTCAGACACATCAGACACGAGTAGGGCACGGTAAGAAAATATATATCTTGTACGAGTGACGCAGTCACGCTACACAGGTCATACACACGTAGACACAGTCAACAACGGGTCAGGACCCCAGTACGGTCAGACGGCATGACACTGTAGACACAGTCCAGACACGATGTCGAGAACAGTTCAGTACAATCAACACACGTCGGACACACTCAGTCAGCACACGGTGAGAACACTCTTACGGGTCAGATCCCGCTCATGTGTCCTAAATACTAGTCCAGTCCACATTTCATACCATACTGGTCGTTAGAGGCTACGATACTACGAAGGCAGGTTGCGTGTGCGCGAAATGGAGAAAAGGTCATTTTAAGGCGTTCAGATTGGACGTTGCCGATCGAATGGCAGGTCGCCATAGAAATAAAGCTACAGGACGGTACTCTTGGAAGGGTTGAGCACCTCATTACAACTGTGATCAGAGGTTCGACGAGTTAGCAGCACGGTATTAAATTTACACAAACGGAGGCGGGCTGAATCCCCGGTATAATTTACACACGGAGACGGGCTGAAAATCGGCTAGTATGTTAATATTTTAACACAGGAGACGGGCTGAATCCCCTGGGTATATTACACTCGGCGACGGGCTGAATCCTCACCGTGTTAGTATTTTAACACGGAGACGGGCTGAAATCCGCCCGTATATTTACCAGGAATGAACGGCTGAAATCCGGTTAATACTTTTACACACGCGGAGCGGGACATGAAATCCCCGGTATATTTTTACACACGGAAGACCGGGCTGAAAATCACCCGGTTTATATTTTCATCTACCTAAAGACGGGCTGATCCCCGGTATATTTACACACGGAGATCGGGCTGAATTCCCCGGTATTTACACACGGAGAGCGGCTGGAAATCCCGGTATATTTTTGTTCTCACACATCGAAGAGGGTGGGAAATCCGGTTAATATTTTGAACAACACACGGAGAGGGCTGAATCCTCCGGTATAAAATTGTTAAAACCAGTGAGACGGAGTGAAATCTCCCTGGCTTATAGAGTATTATTATTAACATCACGGAGCGGGGTGTGTATAATGAAGGGCGGAATAATCCCCCGGTTATATTTTACACTACGGTAAAACGGGCTGAAATCCCCCGGTTATGACCAATTCACTGTCTATATAAATACAAATTTAACAAACGCACGGAGACGGGCTTGATAATATTCGCCGGCGCTATAAATTTTAATACCCGGAGAACGGGCTGAAATCCCGGTAAATATATTGTTACACCGAATCAGAGACGGTCGCATGAAATCCAAGCTAAATATTTTAAATGAGACTCGAGATGGCGTGAAAAGTCCTCCTGCGCGGATATTTACACACGGAGACGGGGCTGAAATACCCCTCCGGTTATATTTGCCTAGAAACACGGAGACGGGCTTTGACAAATCCCGTATAATTTAACACCGGAGACGGGCTGAAATTCCCCGGTATGTTTACACAGATTAATTATTTTCAGGCGAGAGACTGAGGCTGAAAATTTCCGGTATAAAGATTTTTAGGCGGACGACGGGCTGAAACATATCCCCCGGTGATTTTACAGTCACAATTTGTTGGTTCTTAGCCGGAGACGGGCCACCCTTTGAAATTCCCCGGTATATTACACACGAGACGGGCTGGAAAATCCCCCGGTATTATTTACACACGGACGACTGGATACCACCGAGTATAAACTTTACTCACACGGAGACGGGGCTGAAATATGCCTCTTCCGCCGGTATTATTTAACAACGGAGGGAAGGGCGCTGCACACATGACCGGTTGTTTAAACACAGGGGAGGACGAAGCTGGAATCTGAACTCCCGGATTATTATTTACACACGGAGACCGGGCTAGAAATACCCATCATTGTGATATTTGACACAGGACGAGGATCGGGGTGGAACATGCTCCGGATTATGTTTCTACAACCACACGGGAGAGGGCTGAGATCAGCAACGGTATATTTATTAGACCACCGTGGAAGACGGGCTGAAAATCCCCGGCTATTTTACACACGGGCAGACTGGAGCTTGAAATCCCCAGGTATCTTTCAAACACAAGCAGAACATCGGGCTGATATCCCGGTATAATTTACAGACTCACAGGGAGGGCTGAAATCCCCGGTATAAGTTTACAACAGGCGAAATGCAAGGATATATAGATATATAGAGAGGTGACAGGCATAATTAGGCTCTCTCCGTTGCGAGTATACCAGACCCATCAAAATGCAAATGAAAACTGCGACTGTCCTGCAGGTCGACTTAAAGTAACTGGCATAATAGAGTAAACATTAAATAATTAAACCATTCAGCTTCTTTCACAAAAACACATAAGTACGATTTTTCCAACAATATTTAACGATTGCACATAGCCTAGTGTATTTCTGCATCATCTTGCGATTTTTTAGCCCTCCCTGCGATTGTTTCGTCAGCCCAGCCGGTGCCCGCTCGGCCCTGTACCTGTTCGACGTTGAGGTTGACGATGCGTGTGAGCTCCTCCTGCCAGACGCGTAGTCCGTTCAGGTGCACGTAGTCCTGGATATACTCGAAGGAGCGCCGGAAGCGTCATTGGTGCTTTGTTTCTCTAGCGCCGCAGAGCATCCTGCTAGGCTGGCCGGTCCAGCTCGCCGATTTCTTTGTAGGGGGGGGTACCACCAGGGGTAGCATTGTAGTCACGAGCCGACCATGAAAGGAGCTGTCGAGCCCTACCAGCTAGCACTCCACGGCAGACATAGCGAGGTAGAGCACACAGCAGTCGGTCCTGTTTTGTTCACGGATAAGTGTTAGTATAGTATAGCTTGTATGAAAGCTTATATGTCTATTAATTCGAGTACCGGTTCCAAATAACTCTAAAACCTGGACCGATTTCACCAAGGCAGTGACCTTAGGTTGGTTTGTTTTTATCGCTTTATGTAATCGAGACGGGACATACATTACATCTCATACCCAACTGAGCTAACCTAGGAAAGCCTACGGTTCAATTTGACGCTAAAAATATTGAGAGTAGTTTAAATTAGCTTTGCATATTACCGGGAAGTTTTGTGTTAACCTTGAATACAGAGCAATTGAGGAACACAAATTATAATAAGGAAAAGTGATAAATACATAATGACTTTAATAGATTACGGAAGGAATATGGAACGGAACAGCAAAATACGCGGTGCCTCATGAGATGCGCTACGAACCAAAACAGATATCATGGATATTTCTGAGAATATGATCCGATGACACAATATCGCGATCGGTTCTCCTCGTATAATACTAATTCGGAACGATGATATTGCATACAGTGCTATATAAATAGTCCACAGCTACACTAGCAGGCAGTGCGATAAAACATTCCATTGTGCTGGTGCACAGCTTGCAAAAGTATGCAATATTGATGCTGAACATACTGCCATGCTCGACTCCATCAGGTCCGCGGAGGCGGTGGGCGGATGGAGCTGTGCTGGCGGACGGGCGGCGTGGCTGAGACCGGGACGGGCGGGTGGCGGGGCGGCGGGGTGAGGGGCCTCGTATACTTGTTATGTATTGGACGCTGAAGGGGAGCGTTGTGCAGCGTGTGCCATCAGCTGGACAAGCTGTTTTGGGATGCCGTCCTCACCAGGAGCTTGCGCCGGGTCCAGCGGATGACGCCCACCAGGGTGGTCTTCAATCGTCGAAGATGCCAGTCCGTACACAGTACTGAGACGGCGTAGTCGTCAGCCCTTGCCGTCCAATCTGACGGAACACGACGGGCGTCAGTTGAAGGGGGACGTTCATCTGACGGGAACATGGGGCGCCCATCTAGACGGGAACGCGACCGTCAGTCATAAAGGGGAGCTGACGGGGCGCCATCTGAGGGGAGGGATAGATAATATTATAGGATTAGGGGAGCGGGACGTCATCTGACAGGGAACGGGACGTCATGACGGGAAGGGAGCTCCTTGATCGGGAAGGGACGGAAACGGGGCGTCAGTTGACAGGAACGGGACGTCATCTGACGGGAGCGGGACGTCGTCTGACCGGAACGGGACGTCGTCTGACGGGAACGGGACGTCGTCTGACGGGAACGGGACGTCAGCTGACGGGAACGGGACGTCATCTGACGGGAACGGGACGTCGTCTGACGGGAACGGGGCGTTTGTTTGTTTATTTGTTTTTTTGGGCGTGCCGACTACTAAGGTCAATTTGCGCCCAGGGAACGGGAAGTCAGTTAATGTGGAAAGATCAGCAATCAGCATTAAAACAATGAAGAGCAATTCTTTTCATGACACGATGAAATAAGAACAAGTCGTCTCACATGGGAAGATAAATAAACGCGGAGAGTGAATGCTTCATTTTGAATCAGAATCATGAATGTCAAGAACGGCTGCCAAAGTTCACAAGCGGGCGAAGTCATTATCTGTCTTGCTAGACACGTCTCTGTGGGATTGTCTCACGCTGGTGTCTATGCTGGTTCCGGAAAGCTGGCGTTGCAACCATGATAAGGAGCCAATGGATCGGTATAAATACAAACGGCCTACAACGTCGTCACACACTCAGCTTTGCAGGCTGTTCTAAAGCAGAGGACAGACGTCGCCAGCCATGAAGGTTTCGGTGGCGTTAGCCATAGCCCTGTTGGTGCTTGTGCTAGGGTTCATGTGGACGATGTGCTGTCACCAGCCATGCAAAGTGTTCTCATGTGGGATAAGACCATAGCCTGTTTGGTTAGCTGTGTAACGCTGGGTCAGGTGAGTGTGCTGTCACCAGCCATGAAGGTTTCGGTGGCGATAGCCATGCCCCTGTTGGTGCTGCTGCGTTCAGGTGAGTGATGTGGAAAAAAGGCAAGTTTAAAGTCGTGTTTCACCATCATAAGTATGTCATGACGTGTTTGTAAAAGCCGCAAAATGTTGTAAAATGTTACGGAATTCGGCTCAACATTTATCACTGGAACAGCAAAGCGTTTCTATCGGTAAACGGGGACCAGTTGCATGCATACAAATATTTAAAATATTTGTATGCATCCTTTCATATATAATATTATATTTTATATGACAAGTACAATACAAAGCACATTTCTGAAGCAAGGTGCACCTGAAAAGAAATAATATGCTATTCGGCTGGTATTGGCCATTAGCCAGTGTTTTTTTTCTTCTTAAAGTGGAAAGAACTAAGAAGGATGCAACATTTTGATATATTTTCCGTTTCCACGTACCAACTATCTTCTACTAACTGTCTGCAATTCTCGCTTATCCTGGCATAAGACAGGTTATGACTGTGGATATGTCACTGTCAGACTGCTGATTGATTCGACTCTGATTGAATCGATTGGAATCGTTCAATCAAAATTTATTGAATCAAAGAAGAATCGATTTACCACTAGATATTTTGATTCATGAATCGTGATTGATCGAAACCTGCATGGAATCAAGGCTGATTGAATTAGCAGATTTAACGATTCTGAACTATTTAAGTGTTCAGTCAAGTACATATGTTCTGTCCACTTCATCGACACCACCCGGTGTCGATGCGCCCGGCGAACACATCCTTCGTGAAAACGGCTAGTACCTAGCAGTCCTTTCAGTGCACTATTCGAATAAACCCTCCATTTATCTGGGGCAATGTTTGTTTTCGTCTGCCGGAAGCTAGCTTTAAAAGCATATTAAAAAAGCCTTGCCTAAGCGCTCCCGTTTAATTCAATGTCAACACTCAACATTGTCCATCGGTGCTGTCTGTCGGTGCTGCACGCAATTAAATTTAATGAAACATTTTATGCCCTCGCTTCTGATACCGGGGGCGAGGCCGGCGAAGGCTATAGTAATTGCATTGGATTCCACTGCGTGCAGCACCGACAGACAGACAGAGACAGGTGGTGTCAATAAAGTGGACAGAACATATGTGCGTGACTGTCCATGGCACCAGCGGCGTATTCAAGGGGGCATGGGGGCCATGTCCCCCCTGGCGCCGAGGGCGCGCTCCAGAATCCAGAATATGTTGTTTCTCTTCGGCACGGACACCATTTGTGTGTAAATTTCAAGATAACCAGGAAGATGATTTTTACTGATAATGTAATCGGTTCTATAATAATTGTGTGAATATGGTTCTTGAACAAAATAAACATTGTTAGCCCATATATTTTTTTACAAATTGCAATGGGTGCATAAATATCATGTCCCCCTTAGCTGATTTCTAAATATGCCACTACATGGTACATTGTGCAAATACAATGCAGCCCAGGGGTGTGGTTTCCTGTTCACTTGAGGGGGCTTGAGGGGACACGGGACACAATGCACTAGCACCGACTCATTTTCGTTTCGACACGCTCGTGGCTCATGCTATGAGTCGAGCGTATGCTCAAAAGATAGCCTGTTCTTTTACTTATAACATACACAAGGGCGGATCCAGCCGGCCGTTTTTTTTTTAGGGGGGGGGGGCAAACCATTTTTAGGAGACCTTACCCACCCCCAATTTCGAATTTCTTCCTGGATTCGATCCGCTTTATTTTGCAACCACACGATTTCTTGCATTTTTTTGAAAGTTTTTCGACTTCTTTGAATATTGAAAAAGGAAATTGGTATTTGTTAGATAGCGCCGCGAAGCGGCGCGAAATTTTTACGGGTTTGCCTGATAAAACCCAGAAACACAGGCGGTTTGCGATTACGAGCGTAATATAAAAGCTAAACGTGCCATTTCGATTCACGATTCACCTGTTATTTTGAACCGAAGAATAATTTGATGGCAATGGCTTTGTGTATTGACGATGGTGGACGTCGATGTGACGCACGCGAAGCGGCGTAAAACTTTTATTTTAGGTCTCGTGGAAAACGAAAAATTTAACATGGACCAGGACTCAGAGGTAACCCTATGCCTGGCGCGATTGCACATCTCGGTATTGATGAAAAAGTATTTAAATGTGGGTAGAAGTTAACTACAATATATTTTTGGATAGTAAATCACGATGCTTGGTGGCAGTATGTGCTAATAAATAGGTATATATGGGATATAATAACTGTTATACATATGAACATATGCACCGAACTGGCCACACACTCACAAATGGTATGCAAACAACAGGCAAATTAATTTGAAAACAGCGAGCGGCCAAGAACGGCTTGTCCGCACATTAAATAGGTCCCTGTTGATCTGGAAGGAGCCTGGGACGGGAAAGGCCGCCTGCTTCGGGAGATGGTTGCCTGTCCACTATTATCATTTTGGAATCACAGCAAACTTGAACCACCCGCATAAAGCAACTATCCTCTGGTGCCCCGATGTCCCGCGTCTCTGCGATTCCCTCGTCACCTTTGTTCCGGAAGATCCGGCAGGACTAGACTTTAATCACTCTCTTTAACCCACTTGGAAAGTTCATTACTTATAAGGGGATGGGACCTGAGCTAGCAAATAGGTATCCGCCAAAGACCCGCCGAAACGCTTAACCTATACACTTAATTTTCCCATTTTACAACATGTTCTATTCATGAAAACAATTGTCTGTTATTTTTGTGTCATGCCGCGAAAGCGGGCAGGGAAAATTTTCGATTTTCCACTGTGAATGGCCTGGCTATTTTGATCTGTTTGCGAAAGAGCAGTTTTCTACAGCTGTAGTCCGACCGTTTGGGCGGGGGGGGGCAAAACATAAGTTCTCAAAGGCACCTCTTGGGGCATGGCCCGCCTATTTTGGCCCACCTCCGGATCCGCGCCCTTTGAACATACTAGTCTTCATCTTTTTTAAGAACCTCTTACTTTTTGCATGGTGACTTTTATACCAACCCTTGTCAGGTGCCGTGCGCCTGACTGCGTTAACCGCCATAGCGTTCCTTTGACTGTGATTCTTTCCTTTATTGCGAATTCGATGCGCTGTAGGACAATATTGGGTAATAACAGATACACAGGGTGATAGAGTGTGACATTTTATGCGGCAGGTTAGTCTTCATTTGTTAAATATGCCTTCGTTGCTGACGCCAACATTAAATGCTGTCAAATCGGCCGGCGGCAGTGGCGGCCAGGGCAATAGAACACTGTGGCGGCGTCTGTGGCGGACACGGCGACGCTAGCTTGTCGCCAAATAAACTTCACGCCAAGTTGTCTGCTGACTGGGTGAAAATGAGCCGTTCTGTCCCGCATCGTTCAGCCCCAACTTGGACGAGAAAGTGGGTCAAATCCGGGGAGAAATTTGTATTTTTGTGGATTTCGATGGTACCTTGAGCGATTTTTCCCAGCTCCGCCCCCCAAAAAAACTTGTCTGGAAAAGCTACGCCCCTGATGCAGCCCCAGTTGCTGCATTCATTTATACTGATATATTATTGCTCTAACATGTTTTAATGATTACGAGCGAGCGCGAAGCGCTCGCTCGTTTTTTACGTGGGAGATGGGAAAAATATGATTATGAGCGGACCCGACCCGACCCGTGCGACGCTTTTGAGAGAGAGCTCTATCTTTTGGAACCTGCACGTCCGATTGACAAACGAAACCTCTTTGCTGAATAGCCCCATTCCAAACCTTCCATGTTTTTTTTTTTACCCAGGGCCTGACTCATGTGAGTGACTGACCCTGCCGTGCGTCGCGCGGAGCGTGCTGCTGTGGGGGTGTGGTTGATAGAGTTTTGTCGGCAAAACTCCGCAAACGGCTGGGCGATTGTGCTCGAATTTGGTGTGTGATTAGCCACACCACTGGCAAATGTCTCACAGGCAAACTCATGGGTGACATTGCACCGTGCGCAATAAGCTAGCACGATGCACCCCATGTTTGTCCACAAACATTACATACAAAACAGCGTTGCAATACCGGACTATACCTCGGCAACCAAAAAGTCACAAAGAACACAGGTCAAACACAAGATGTGTAAGAAACGATCCGCCCGGCGTTATGCACTATGTGTTCGATCAGCGGCGCGTGGCACGGTGCAAAATTTACTGGCATTACAAGGAAAATGATGGTTGCATGACGCTTTTCAAGATTTAAAATCAGTGCGGCTTGGCACCTATGGGACCGGGAAGCGATGAAACAACACGAATGTGGACGCTACGACCTAATGGTGACCGTCTGCTTGAGAAAATGGCATACAAAAATTATGGGTTTTTAATCTAGGTATTTTGTGTTAAAATCCGCGGCTGTAATATTTACATTGCCGATTTATCATATTTCCTTTATTACACCGTACGTAGCTTCAAACCCAAAGGGGCTAAACGATAAAAATGACGCAAGCTGTTAAAGCGTAAATCAAATCCAATCTAATACTCCCACCCAAAATGATTTATTTGCCTACAAACATGAAAAGCTTATAATTCGCAGAAAATTGAAAATAACGCTGCAAAACTTTTCTTTCAAAGTATCGATTTAGTTTCGGAGTCTATTAGCGACGGGCAAAAACAACACAGCGACAAATAATTCAAAAGCACTGCTTGCACAAAACAGCGAACCTCCGTTGGGCGGTGATTAAATTGACGCGGATTTATTCGGGCTCGCTCGTCCTTCGCCGTTTAAGGCGTCTTACTGGTAATATTTATGTATGTTTCCATTTTCATTGATTTGATGTGAATTCAACATACATATTTAAATGTTAAATATAATGTGAATTGAGTTTCTCCCTTTCAATTGAAACGAATCAATTCTCAAAATGTGTCTCCGTGAATCGAACGGTGATTGAATCATTCATGTTCCAAAATGAATCGTGATTGAATCATTCCAAGAAGATTAATCAATAACCAGTCTGGTAGCTGTCTTTACTGACATGTTGACTGTCAATACTGACGCAAGATGATGTTGTGTAAACGGTGCACCTAAGGTGATAATAGGTCACAAAGAGACAAGTTTTGCACAGTATTTTCTTACTGGTGTGGTGTGAACTGTAATATGTGCAAGTTTCGTAGCTCGTCTAATGTGATATATTCGTAAAAAAATATCCATCAAGCGTTACGAGTAGGAAACAAACGATCCTGTCAAATGTCAAATAAAGAGGCACAGACACTAACATCGTGTATGTCCGTCTCACAGTGGACTGCGCCCAGACCCGGTCTCAACTGAGGGAGCAGCTGCTGGCGGACGACTGGATACAGTACGGGGCGAGCCTCTACAAGGCCGGCGCTAGCAACATCTCGTGGGACGAGGCCAGGACCACCTGTCCCAAGATGCACGATTTCGCTGCCCTGACGTCTATACACAGCCTCGGCGAGCAGCAGTTCCTTGTCAGTCAGTTCGGTGATGTGCAATGGATTGGGCTGAACGATGTAACGGACGAAGGCCAATTCTCCTGGGTTAATGGCGATGCGGTTGATTTCACGTATTGGAGGGCGGGCGAACCTGATGATGCCGGAAACGGTCAAGACTGCGTTTACATATCCCCTGAGTATTCAGCAATGTGGGATGATGTATCATGCACCTACGGCCGGCCCTTTGTTTGCAAAGTTGACCTCTATTAGTGCATGGCCGAAGACTGATTTGCTATTGACCATGTGCTTAACTGTAGCGGTGTATTAACTGGAGTGTTAACACATTCCCAAAAGTGATAATACACTGCTAAGCCTCAGGTAAATGAACCTGCATTGAACTCTTGAAAAATATGTACTTGTGCTCTAAACAGCCAGTCTTTGGCCATGCACTAAATACTATAACGCATGAGTGAATAGAAAGTGCATCATTTTTCGTTTTACATTAGCCAATACATCGTGACATCAAATATTCAGTTTATGAACTCGCCTACGGCTCGTTCATAAACTGAATCATTAATGCCACTCATGCATACAACTATAATAATACACTATCAATGTTACGTGTTACACTATCATTAAGTTACGCATTTTGCCTTTTTTGTACCGAACGAGATGTAACGGCTGAGGAAAAGGCGGTGGATACTGGATAGTGAAATACGCACGTACATGTGATTTTTCGGTGACAACTGACATGACACGAATAACACAGCTGGCAGGAGCCAACTATAACACCAAATAACACAGCTGGCAGGAGCAGGAACCAGATGGCTTTTCATCCTCTCAACATCCGATCTTCCCTGCCCCGTCACGCCCATCGTCCATGTCAATTCGGGACTTGACATTAGCGCTTAAAGGGAGGTGTTCACCTTTAACATGGGGTTTTGAACTGAGATAGCAGTTTTGTAGAGCAG